>JAODAL010014327.1:0-87890 GCA_025379985.1 Phyllomedusa bahiana | reverse complement strand
CGCATGCCATGTGGTAAACCATGAGGCTTACAACCAATTTGATATCCTTACTTTTGGGCGGGCCCAACAAATACCAAAAAAAAAAATATGACACTCTCTGCCCCCCCGTATAACAGGGCAAAACATAATATTTTAAAAAAATATAAAATTTTTTAACATATTAGTTGAATATATTGGCCCAATTTAAGAAAACTCCCCCAACCCTTTTCAAGTCCCTACACTAACCTTATTAGCAATTTACAGTAAAAAAAATCACAGAAAAATGGGACATTATTTACTTAAAAACACAGACACAAGGCCATACTTACAACTCTATGGCAATGATCTATTCTCAATAGGAGGCAATATAATCCCCAGTACTACATAGGATGCACAAAAGCCACCATACAGGGGTGATTGCAACTGTAATACTAGCAATCACCCACGTCATGGATAGTAAGCGTGGTTGTTCCTTAGTAATTTTCCATTTGTCCAATCTTCCCTGTATGGTATTTGCTTTCCCGGGCAACCTAGGTCACCGTCCCCTTACCTACCATTTATTTGGGCCCAAAATTTCACCAGCCTACACTACCTTGGGGGCTATCTCCTACCTAAAGGACCTATTTACTCCTCCACCCCCTATGGCCTACCTATTACCTGCCTATATATCTAACTGTGGCCTACCTACTACCTACCTAACTGGGGCCTACCAAAACCCACCCAACTTGGCCTATTCACCAAAAACCCGCCTGGGTGGCCTCCTACCTAGGGCCAACTTATCCAACGGGGGTCTATCTACCTAAATAGGGCCTACCTAAATAGGGCCTACCTAGTGCCTTGCCCATTTACCTACCTACCTAGGACTTTGCCTACCTACCTATGTACCTAGAGCTTTGCCTACCTATCAGGTAAAATGCTTATGAGGAGCACAGGCCATAGCTGTAGTACAATCTACTAGGGGTTTGTCCTCCCCCCAACCTCCTTGTAGACTGTACCTCTAAACTCTGGCCTGTACCTGCTCTCCCACCCCTGGGAAGTTTGTACAAAGGTGGGGCACGGCTAGGGAAGTGCTGGAAAAGTGAGAATTCTAAGATATTTGTGTGTAAATTATGTAAATTATTCAGGGATCAGTTGTGTCTGGGAGAAGTCATCATGGCGATTTGAACTGGATGAAGAAGGAAAGGGAAAAAGAACAAATCATGAGAGAAGAGAACGACTCATCGGATAAAACGTCTCCTTTGAGTCCCTTTGCTTCTGTGTTGGATCAGTGCTGTATTCACTGTCATGTGATGATGACCTGAGATGGTGTCTGACCACTATGTGGTCTCTAAATGGCGGTATTGTAGGTTATATCAGTGCTTGGATAGTGGCAGCGTTCACTTGATAGTAAAATTTAGTGCACATCTGTTCCTGACCTGTGATCAGTTTTTTTCACTTCTACTTTCTTGATTGTGTTCATAGTGTTGTTTATTTTAGAAAGTGGTGAGGTGCGTGACCAGTGGAAAAATTGGAGGTGGATATTGAATATGGGCTGGTAGGGAGTGGAAGGGGTTATGGATGGAGGGCATGGATGGTGCCACTTAGCCATGTGTCTATCTATGACATGTTAGACTGCGACAAATGTGTGAGACAAACAGATATGTGACTCACTTAGTATTGCATACTGCACAATACAATTCTGTTTTGCTGACTGCATTATGTGGTAAAATGCACACAATTATGTCAGAGAGGCCTAAAAATTAACAGGTAATATTTTTATGTACAGTAGCTGTAGGTTGGGCCCCCAAGATCAACCACCATGTTGGGCCAAAGGGCCCCCCAGTCTGACACTGGCCCCAGCTTGACTAAGTGGGCAATCTAGCATTCAGGAAAGTTGGGTAATGCCCACAGCCCGTAAGTGGTACCGAGCTTTCCATGATAAGAAAACTGAGTGCCATTTGTGGGGGACAGAGTTTCAACCAACTTTACTGGTTGCTGGATAGGCTATCCAGTAAAGCTGGGTGAAGCCCCATCACCAATAGAGAGCACCCAGAAACCGGGTGTCATCTGTGAGGATAGTCGGATATCTGCTATCGCGGATGGGGAGTCGCCCATCGTTCCTATGTAGGCCCCAATAAGATAGGTATATATGTCCCCCCAGTAAGTTATAAATACATAGGGCTCCCAGTCTGTAGGCAGGTATAATATGTTCCCCAGTCTGAAAGCAGGTATATGTCCCCCAGTCTACAGGCAGGTATATGTCCCCATAGTCTGTAGACAGGTATATGTCTCCTAATTTGTAGGTATGTATATATCCCCCAGTCTGTAGGAAGAAGTGTATCTCCAGGTATATGCCATCCAGTCTGTAGCCAGGTGTATGTCTCCAGGTATATGTCCCCCAAGCTGTAGGCAGGTATACTGTATGTCCCCAGGTATATGGGTATAAGCCCTCATATTTCCGTGTAGATGGAAAAGTAAAAAAGTTATGGCTCTTGGAAGGCGGGGAGGAAAAGAGCTATATTATTATGACCGGATGTCAGAAAGGGGTTAAAGTTTTTGTAACAGCTTTCATTATTGTGCACAAGGCAGGTTCCTTGTTAGCCTGTGTAGCACTGACAACATGATAATGGGGTGAGAGTAATTGTTAATGTTTGTAAAGGGCGGGAAAAAAACAGCCTTCATGCTATGTAACTTGCAGAGAAAAGGGAAAAAATCCCCTGAGTAGAAACCCCAATTGTTCCATTTTAGGAAAAAAAAAAAGACGACCCTGAGCTAGCAGGGCAACCGAAGACAACAAAGTTTTACTTTTAGACGGTTTTATAAATCAGCTGTGCTGTATAAAGAAAGTGAACCCTACTATACATTCTGGGGAACATTCCGGCCGTTTTCTCCAGACCTGTTAGCTAGCATTCCTATGACCCATAATCCAGAAGACAGATAGGGCTAGATTTAAATGGCTACCTCAAACAGGCTCCATAGCAGCAGTATGGGCAGCCTCTGTGGTACACATGCTCTTAAATGTAAGGTCACAATCAGGCTCGGACTGGGCCGCTGGGGGATCGGTGAATCCCCCGGGGGGGCACCCCCCCCCTCCCCCACTGCTGTGGGCCCCGGGGGCAGTGCCGTATCGCCCCCCCGGGCCCGTCCGCTTTTCCGGTTCCCTAACCCGCCGGGGGCCCCCCGTCCGAGTGCCAGAGACCGAGCCCGGTGGCCCCGGGGGCTAATGTCCCCGGGCTTCCCGGGGGTGCGCGGTGCAAAACGGAGCACAGCGCCCCTACGCTGCCTCCCCTGATCTCCCTGGCAGGGTGAAGGGGTTAGGCCTTCAACCCCCAGGCGCCAGCCCCTACTAGGGAGTAGGCGGCGCGGTGACGTCACTTCACCGCGCCGCCTAAGCAGGGCGGCAGGAGCCGGCGGGGAGCTCGGAGCGCCCAGAAGCGGCGGGAGCCGGAGCCAGGTAAGTGGTTTTTTGGGGTTTTTTTTTTTTTTTTTTAATTATATAAGGGAGCCCTGGCTACTAATGGGGGCCCTGGCTACTAAGGGGACCCAGGCTAAAAATGGGGGCCCTGGCTACAAATGGGGGACCTGGCTACTAATGGGGGACCTGGCTACTAAGGGGGCCCCTGGTTTTACAAAGGGGGGGCCCGGTATTAAAGGGGGGCCCTGGTTCCCAAAGGGGGGGGCCCTGGCTACCAAGGGGGGCCCTGGCTACTAAGGGGGGGCCCTGACTATTAAGGGGGTTCCGACTACTAAGGGGGGCCCTGGCTAATAAGGGGGCCCTGGCTAATAAGGGGGGCCCTGGCTACTAAGGGGGGGCCCTGGCTACTAAGGGGGGCCCTACTAAGGGGGGGCCTTGACTACTAAGGGGGGGCCCTGGCTACTAAAAGGGGCCCTGACTACTAAGGAGGGCCCTGACTACTAATGGGGGCCCTGACTACATAAAGGGGGGCCCTGGCTACATAAAGGGGTCCTGACTACTAAAGGGGCCCCTGGCTACATAAAGGGGGCCCTGGCTACTGAAGGGGGCCCTGACTACTGAAGGGGGCCCTGGCTTCATAAAGGGGGCCCTGACTTCATAAAGGGGGCCCTGACTACCTAAAGGGGGGCCCTGACTACCTAAAGGGGGCCCTGACTAACTAAGGGAGCCCTGACTACCTAAAGGGGGCCCTGATTACCTAAACGGGGCCCTGACTAGCGAAAGGGGGGCCCCCTGACTACCTAAATTACTAAAGGGCGCCCTGACTACCTACAACTACTAAAGGGGGGCCCTGATTTTAACTACACACTAGCTAAAGAGGGGCCCTGACTTCCTGCCACACTACCCTAAAGGGGGGCTGACTTAATGCACACTAGCTAAAGGAGGCCTAACAACCCTGTATACTACCTAAAAGAGACCCTTAACTGCCTGTATACTCCCTAAAAGAGACCACTAACTGCCTGTATACTACCTAAAGGCATAGTTACCAACTTTTGAAAATGAAAAAGCAGGAGATATTAGTGGGCAGCGCGCGTATTTGCATGGACACGCCCATCTTGTTGGCATGCCACGCCCCTTCAAAAAGCCACACCCACTCCACCTAACTGCATTACAGCTTTGGAAAGGGAAAACCAGGTAGATGCCCTTATAGCCAGGTTAGCAGCCCCCCATAACCAGGTAGTGCCCTTACAGGCAGGTAGATTTCCCCCCTTTTAGCCAAATAGATGCCCTCTCTGTAGCCAGGTAGAGCCAAATTTGTAGCCAGGTAATCCCCCCCCTTATTTTGCCAGGTAGTGCCCCCTTAGCCAGGTAGGTGCCCCCTTATTTACCCGGGTAGGTGCCCCCTTAGTTAGCGGGTGGGTGCCCCCTTTGTTTCCAGATAGTGCCCCCATTTTTTTTGCAAGATAGTGCCCCCTTTGTTTGCAAGTGTGCCCCCATTGTTTGCCAGGAGTCCCCCCCCAAATTGTACCCAGGTAGTGCCCCCATTGTTAGCCAGTAGTGCCCCCATTGTTAGCCAGGTGTGCCCCCCCTGTTGCCAGGTAGTGCCCCCTTGGCAGGTAGTCCCCCCCTGTGTTGCCAGGTAGTGCCCCCTCTGTTCCCCAGGTAGTGCCTCCATTGTTGCCAGGTAGCCCCCCCATTTTTTAGCCGGGTAGTCCCCCCCTTTTTGCCAGGTAGTGCCCCCATTGTTACCCAGGTAGTCCCCCATTTGTTAGCAGGTAGTCCCCCCCATTTTTAGCCAATGTTCTTGGGAGATGTCACTCACGTCTCCAAAAAAGGGAAACACGACGGAGAACGCTCCACCCTGTATCGCTGCTCGGAGGGGGAGGTGAGAGGAGAGGAGGGGAAAAGGGGGAGGGGAAAATGAGATGGAGTGCGGGGGAAGAGGTCAGGTCAAGAATGAGGGGGAGTGCAGCGGCCAAAAAAAAACCCCAAAAAATAAAGGGGGCCAGAGATTGGGCCAGCTCCCACGGGGGCAGCAGCACCAGGACGCGGGAGGTGCAGTTCAAAAAACTTTGCCAGACATACACTTCAGATAGCACCCCCCCGCGCCCGGTATTGTGTTCCAGTGTGGCTGCGCCCTGGGGACGATAATGTCTATGAATAAGGGCTGCCCTGGCGGCTTTTAAATGTGTTACCCCTTTTGTTCTTCATGAGGCTGTAAGGGCCTTGATCCCCGCCGGCAGCAGATCACAGTCACACTCATGAGCGGGGCCCCCCCTGCATGGCTGCCCGCCGGGGAGATTTTGCTGACTCCCCCGGGGGGGCGGGATATGACCCCATTTGCGGGAGAGTCCCGCCGAAGCGGGGACTTGGCATCTATGCCTAAAGGGGGTTTTAATTTTGCCTGTATGTACCAAAAGGGGACCCCTAATGCCTGTATACTATCTAAAGGAGGCCTTAACTGCCTGTTTTAACTCAAAAGGGGCCCTTACTGCTTGTATACTACTTTAAAAGGGGGAAGCCTTAACTGCCTGTATACTACTTAAAGGGGTTTCCCAAAACTGCTTAAAGCCTATATAAAGGGGGGCCCTAACTCCCTAAACTTACATAACTGGGGGAAACCCCCTACCAAAGCCTAAAAAGGGTCCCCAACCAAAAATGTAACAAAAACTATTTTTAAAAGGGGGGATGCTTATTTACCGGGGGGGGTTTTTCCCTCCCACCTGTACAGTACCCACCACCTACCGGGGCGGGGCCTCCCAACTCTCCGCGGGGGTCTCCCTACCTAAATGGGCCTATCTAGTTCCCGGGGGCCTTCCTATTTGCCTACCACCTGGTAATAAAATTTGAGGGGGCGAGCCATATTTGAGCAATCTCCGGGGGGGGTTAGCCCCCTTTTCCCCACCCCCAACCCTAGGATACTAGGCCTTAAGTTAGGGGTTTTGTACCCCGCTCCCAACCCCTGGCGGTTTGTAAGAGGGGGAATGGGTAGAGAGGATGCTGGAAAATTTAGGACCTAAGATATTTGTGTGTATTTTCTACAGGGATGGTTGTGGCCGGGGGGACAAGTCATCATGGCGGGTGGAATGGAAGCAGAAGAAAGAGAAAAAGAACGATCATGAGAAAAGAGAACGACTCTCAGATTAGACGCTCGGTGGTCCCTGATTTCAGGGTTATTTTTTCTTCTATTTGGATCAGTGCTGTATTCACTGTAAAGTGATGTGCCTGAGCTGGTGTCTGACCTCTATGTGGTCTCTATGGGGTTTTTTGTAGTTATACCAAGGGTGGTGTCGACCATATATGGTCTTATTTGGGAGTGTTGTGGTTGTACCAGAGTGGTGTTGAACCCCCTATATGGGCTTTATGGCAGGTTGTAGGTTATACCTGAAACTGGTGTTGACCCCTATTGGTCTTTATGGAGGTGTTGTGGTTATACCCGAGGGTTTGACCTCTATATGGTCTCATTTGGGGGGGTGTTGTAGATTTTCACCCGAGCAGGTGTCGGACCTCTATAGGTCTCTATATGGAGGGGGTTGTAGGTTATACCGAGCTGGTGTTTTTGGTCTCTAATGGTGGTGTTGTGGGTTTACCTGAGCTGGGTTCTGACCTCTTTGTGGGCTCTATTGGGGATTGTTGTAGTTTAAACCCCGAACTGGTGTTGCCACTATGTGGTCCTATATGGTGGTGTTGTAGGTTATATTGGTTTATATGTGGCAGCTACATGTGTTCCCGATTGTAAAAGTGAGGGAACGCCTGACCCTGTGATAGGAGTTACATTTCTACTTTCTTGCTGTTGTTTATTTTAGATGGTGGTGAGGTGCGTGTCCATGGGAGGGGGATATTGTATGTGGGCTGGTGGGGGATATGGATGGAGCTACTTGGCCGTGTGTCTATGATATGTTAGACTGACATATGTGTGAGATACAGATATGTGACTCTCTTGCTATTGTATTACACAATACAGTTCTGTTTTGCACACTGTATTATGTGGTAAAATGGGAGCATTTATGTCCGAGAGGCCGGTAATATTTTTACGTACAGTAGGGTGGGCCCCCCAAGATCAACTCCCCTGTGGCCCCAGACCCCCCAGTCCGATACTGGTCACAATGCAAGCCAATCAGACTGTATGAGAAGCTGTTAAAAATGGATTATGTGTGGGCTTGGTCAGGGTCATTACTACTTTTCATTATACCAGTGAAATTAAATGGGTCAGGACCATGCATTCAATATCCCAATTTTTCAGCTAACAGCCTCTATATTATCCATGTATTGCAGGTTTAAATAGCAGTTAGCATGAACTAGGAGCTCACAAGATCAGTATTTTGCTCAACATAAACTAACTTAAAGTGCATCTCCACTATTTATCATAATGTCATTTTAGGTCCAAAATTCTGTGCTATTTAATTTTTTAATACATCTTTATAGCTGTCAGAGCTTTATGCTATTTTGTGTTTCTGATAGAGATCTCCTGCATAGACGTAGATTTAGAAGATAAGCACTATATGCAGTAAGCTCCTTAGCTGTATAGATGCTGGGAAAAGCTCCAAGGGTATATATCAAATGTATTCATCTGGCTCCATTAACAGTACAAATGAAAAGTCTAGCACTTCACTAGGATCAGAAAAAGTTTTCAACTACATAGGATAGCAAGTAAAACCATCTCCACTTCCATCATCTTACGTTTCACACAACATTTTTCAGTCATAGCTAGCTAGGGCTGATTATAGCTATAATTAAGAATTTCTGTTTGAGGAACAGAAGTTACAGAGACCACAGCTGCCTGCTCCAGGATCAAAGAAACAAGGGGCCTACGTACCACCAATATATATATATATATATATATATATATATATATATTATATATATATATATATATATACCCACACACATACACAGTATCTCACCCTCACATTTTTGTAAATATTTCATTATATCTTTTCATATACATATTGCAGGAGGTCTACATACTTATCTACTTACTGAGGGGCCTATATAGCTACCTAATGAAGACTTACCTGCCTGTCTACCTATCTAATGGGGGGTCATCTACCTTAAACAGGCTTACATACCTATACACCTAATGAAGCGCTTACCTGCCTAATGAGGGCTTACATACCTACATACCGAACGGGGATTTTACCTACTTAATAGGAGAGTCTGCCGACTTTTCTGACTAATTTTGAGGGTATAACCTACCTACCTATTTTGGGGATCTGCCTACTATATGGGGTATGTTCCTACCTACTGGTGACAAAAATGGGGACCCTATAATTGGCTGGGGTGCATTTTCACTGTTTGGGGTACAATTACTGTGTGGGGCACCAAAGGGCATGTTATTAACATTTGAGGCGCTATCGATGGGGAGTTTGTACAGAGGTGGGAATTGGTAGGAAAGTGCTGGAAAAGTTAGAAGTCTTACATGTTTGTGTGGCAAATTCTGCAAGGAGGAGTCATGTCCAGGAAAAGACGGGAATGGTGCTCTGACCCAGATGGAGAAGAAATGAGAAAGTGAATGACTCCAGACATTGAAGACGTTACCAGTGAGTCCTTAGACGTAACTGCACTGTAACCACTTATACGTCAGCAGAGCGCCTTTTTAGACTCGTATCTACCACTATATGGTCACTGTATTGTGGTAATATACAGTCTGCAGATCCTGTGTACACTGGTATATATCCCTACATGGGCACAATATTGGTCTTAGTGCAATGATAATATATTCAGCAACAGTTTAATGCCTTTTTTCACCACTTTATGGTGGTGATACGTAGTCAGGATGTGGCAGTCTTATTTGATCCTTGTATATAGTTTTCATTGTCTTTGATATATTAAGTCTATAGCAGTATGGTGCCATTTTTCACTATACGGTAGTTATATTTGGTGATATTAATGGGTCTTTGTAGATTGTTATTGGTAATATTGGTCTTAGGATACTGGTTTGGTTAGTAAATTTATGATGATATTAGTCACTATATTGTGGTGACATGCGGTGATTACGTGGCTGTATTTTTGGGCCATTGTATGCGTACTGACCTGCAGAATACAGATTAAATGTTGATTAATCTGAACAGTGTAGACTTCAACAAAAACTAAACCCAAAAACCAAAGACACAACTGAATTGTTTTTCCTGTTCACCCCACAAAGAATTGTTTTTCTGGAGGGGGGAAGAGTTGCAGATGCTTTGACTATTTCACTTGTTTTTGTTTTAGTCCTCTGCACATTTCAAATTAATTTTCTTCTATTGGACAATCCCTTTATGTAGAAATAATTTTCTGTTGCAACCTATACTGCAGGCAAGTAGGGAACCTTTTGTTAAAGTAGTGGTTCACAGCCGTTGTCCAGGGGTAGGTGGGCCCAAGCTGAAGTTTTGCACTAGATCTCCTGAGCCTTTAGTTATGCCCCTGTTTACAAGCTTAAAAGGGTTGTCTCGCTACAAAGATTAGCTTTCAGAATGATGGGATCACTAAATAAAGATGTTTTCCAAATATATTGCATTGTTCATTTTTTATTGTTAAGGAGCTATAACTGATTTTATCACCATCTGTGCTCTCTCTGGTTCCCCAAGTGACCTAGCTGTGTACATCTCAGGTAGGTCCCCCCCTTGCTGTTTGTTCTATCTGATTGCAGGGATTGACTTCATCACACAGGTCCTTGCTGGCAGTGTGAGAGCTTGTGTGTTATCTGATCTTTCAGACAAAAGACAGTAATTACTTACTGTTTAATTTTAGCTCAGAAGCTCTTTAAAAGGGAAGGTAATTTTTTTAAATCTAGACTAATAAACAGAGAAGTCTGAATACATGGAGTCATATGCCTAATTACAGACGGGCTTGACCAGGAAGTGACAGAGTAAAGCGGGATTATTTCATTCCTGCTTTCTATGAAACTTTGAGATGAGACAAACCTTTTAATAAGTTGAAATTTTGTGTTTTAGGGTTCTATTCACCTGACAGAGACCGAACGAGTGAGCTATTATCCTCTGTTGGACTGGAATTTCATAATACCTTATTTTTAACTATGTATAGTTGTGTACATACTATGTACGGAAGTGCAAAAATCTGCGTTTTCATATACAACAGGCAATGCAAAAAATTTATACTGTACATTATACCATATATACTTGAGTATAAGCCGAGTTTTCAGCACAAAAAATGTTGCTGAAAAATCCCTCCTCGGCTTATACTCGAGTCACTGCCGGCGCTCAGGTGCTGCGATGGCCCGTGCGCCGGCAGGGACACTTCAGCTATCCATGACTCCTCAGGGAGGGCATATAGCTGAATGCCGAGTGAGCCAACAGCGTCCAGGCGCTGCCATGGGCCGGGCGCTGTCGGCCATCTTTTCCCCTGTATGGGGCTCTTCCGGAGCGCATACAGGGGAAGATACCCCTGTGGATCAGAGAGCGAACACTCCCTGCTCCGTAGTGGACTCCGGACGGCCGCAGACGCATGCGCGGCCTTATGACATCTCCCTGCCTGTGCCGAAGACGGAGCAGAGTGCCCGGGAGTCGGAGCAGCAAGAGAGCGAGGTAAGTACTTGTATTTTTATTTTTAAACTATAGGCATATACCTGCCTATAACCTGCCTATTACCTGCCTATGGGGCCATGTACCTCCCTATGGGGAAATTTACCTGCCAATTACCTGCCTATGGGGACATATACGTGCCCATAACCTGCCTATGGGTCCAAATACCTGCCTATAACCTGCCCATGGGGCCATATACCTGCCTATAAGCTGCCTATGGGGCCATATACCTGCCTATGGGGCCATATACCTGCCTATTACCTGCCTATAACCTGCCTATGGTGACATATACCTGCCTATAATCTGCCAATGGGGACATATACCTGCCTATAACCTGCCTATGGGGGACATTAAACTGCCAATAGCCTGCTTACGGGGGAGATTAAACTGCCTATAACTGCCTATTGAGGACATATACCTGCCTCTACATACGTATGAGGGATATTAAACTGCCTATACCTGCCTATGTAATTTTATTGGTATCTATTTTTATTTTTTTAAATCTAGTAGCCGCTGCATTTTCCACCGTATGCTTATACTCGAGTCAATAAGTTTTCCCAGTTTTTTGAGGCAAAAGTAGGTACCTCGGCTTATATTTGGGTCGGCTTATACTCAAGTATATATGGTATATATGTTTAAAAAAACTGCCGTAATTTCAAAATTTGAATTAAAGGGGTGTTCTGGGATGTAGCAATGCTTGTTGGTCAGTCAGGGCATAAGTAAAAAATAGAAGATAAAACTCATTATTACCTCCCGGATGCTCCCGTTCATCTCTCGGTGATCTCCGCTATAACTGTGAATGGTCTTCACTCACGTGATAGCTGCAGCCAATTACAGGCCACAGAGGTCACATGCATGTGACATTGTGGCCTGTTATTGGCTGCACCTGTTATGTGAAAGATGAACGTTCATTGACTACTTCTGGAATACACCAGCAGCCGGGACGGACTAAAGAAGACCGCTTGAAAGGTAAGTATGAGTTTTATCGTCTATTTTTACTCATGTCCCCGACGGACCAATGATAATTGTAAGATCCCGGAACACCTCTTTAATAGCTAATATATGTTGCTCTATGCCTATGCAGTGGCATTTGCCTTCCATTGACGATACTGTACTCCCAGAATCTTTAGCAATGTATTCCTCCAACAATACACTTGAACATTATTTGCACAAGGCTTAGATCAGTATAGCATGTAGTAGTGTTATACTCCTGGTGAGACAGGTATGAAAACTGTCTAGGTCTAAGACTTTCTTTGTTTCCCATAGAAACCAATCAGAGCTCCCCTTTAATTTTTTCAGAGAACTATGTGAAATGAAAGGGGAGCACTGATTGGTTGCTATGGGCAACATAGAAAGTTTTAGACAGTTTTCATACATGTGGCCCCTGGTGTTTATCTCCTAAATGTGTCATATTCTATGCTCTGACCACATGATTCTATCCCCTTCCCAAAGTACAAAATGTCACACATCCACTGTTATTCTCTGCCCACTATCTTAACTTCTCCCTGGGTGCATGTTTCAGACCCTGGGCAACAGACAGCGTATCCTGTAGAGTCTAAGTAGCATAGCAATGTTTTGTGAAAAAAATGCCAGCACTATGTTATACCTTGTAATAGAGGGGCATACAGGCAGTATAGAAAGGTAAAGGCTATTATAGGTGTTGGGAGTCATCTCAACTATAGCTCATTGTATTGTTATTCCCACCCACAGCAAACCTAGGCAGCATGAAAACAACTGTGCTGCTGTGCTGCACATATCAGGGCAAGATAATGAAAATGAAAAATAACTGCTTATGAGCTTTGACGTTATTGGTGAACATTCACAGACATTCAGGTACTATTCTGTCCATTTCAAAAAGTTTGGATCCCCCCTTAAAAACTATGAGTAGACTGGACTGCATGTTTAGTTGCCCAATCACAGGCATTGGTAAATCTTGTGAATAAAAATGCATGAGCCACGTTTTGTATCGTGCAAATGTTTCCTGCAAATTGCATTAAAGTTACATGAAAATATAACTTTGTGTCTAAGCATGCTGGTGTTTTTCAACCTTGGAAATGTTCTGCAGCTATTATTTGCCTAGATGAAAGCAAACTGCACTAATGAATAAAGTTAACACTGTTTCTGTTACTATCAAACATAAAACATAATTAAAACATTCCTGCCTCTTGTAGAAATTTTTTAATACTAACTTATCTATAAAAATATTACTTTTGAATGTAATCTGACAATGATATTGATTGTATATGGAACAGTAGTTCCAGATGCAGCTCATTAGCACTGTCCTTGGAGGACATATCACAGTTTAATTCTGACATAGATTATTAAATACAATAAAAGTAGCTGCTTTTGTAATCTGACAGAATAAAGTATGGAATTTGTAGACCTACTTGACTTTATGCTCTGGTTTGTCGTATTGTCTGAAAACCTAAAATGATGAGCCTCAAGTAAAACTCCCAGCAAATTTTCTTAATTAGAAACATTCATGTACTAGGGTCCTACACCATAGCAG
The DNA here is from genome assembly GCA_025379985.1 of Phyllomedusa bahiana. NCBI lineage: Eukaryota > Metazoa > Chordata > Amphibia > Anura > Hylidae > Phyllomedusa > Phyllomedusa bahiana. Next base: position 74,488 of record JAODAL010014327.1, on the reverse strand, counting down.
TGCCATTAATTCTTAAACACTCTGTACACTATGTGTCCTTGACAACACAGGCAAATATAGTTGCCGTCTTTCTATTCAAGTAATACCGGCCAGCAGTGTCGGACTGGGATACCTAGGGCCCACAGGTGGAGTTGACTCTGGGGGCCTACCAGTTGAGTTTTTATGGGCCCACCGGTACAGTTTATTTTAGGGGCAAACCCTACAGCTACTGTACATGACTGTAGATGCCTCCTATACTCTGCTTCTTGCCAATCTTTCTATGCTTTCGTGCCTCTTCTGAGAATGTATATGGAGTTTAAAAACAACTTCAGATCTACCATGTTCAGGGGCCCATCAGGGGTTTCCTCTATTCCCCTGTGGGCCAGTCCGAGCCTGCCGGCCAGGTTATTAGAAGAAAAAAGCAAGTATGACTTCATAAGGAACTACTGACCATAGTATCCTACTCAACAATAATTACATCAGAGAAATAAAGAGTTTACCTCATACATAGGCCATGGCCCCAAACACTGCTAACCTATTATAATCATAACAAATTGTACACGTAACTGCTTTACCATGCCCAAATAAATACTGACCTCAAGATAAGTACCATCGACAAAATAGATACAGATCAAAGTAAAGGTACGGTCGCAAAAAACAACAAAAACCTCAAAGTCCAATATAAGTACAGTCTCCAAAATGTATACAGACCCCAGAATAACTCCATAATCCAAACCACAAATGAATACAAATCCAAGATCAGACCCGAAAATAAAGACTCCAAAGAAAATCCAGAGCCCAAAATAATTAAAATCACAAGAATAAATACAAAAATAAAAATTGATCAGTACATCCAAAACAATTTTAACCCCTTATCGCCAAGGCCTATTTTTTTTCAAGTTTGTTTTTCCCTCCTCGCCTTCCCAGAGCCAAACTTTTTTTATTTTTCCACCTATTTAGACGTATGAGGGCTTTTATTTTGCAGGACAAGATGTACTTTCTAATGTTGTCATTCATCGTACCATAGAATATGCTTTGAAAACGCAAAAAAATTCTAAGTGGGGCAAAATTTGAAAAAACGTACTTGCGCCATGTTTGCAGGAGTTTCGTTTTTACGGTATTCAATCTTCGGTAAAAATGATGTGCTATCTGTATTATACGGGTTGATACAAATCCGGCAATACAAACATGTGGGGTTTCTGTTTTCTATTTTTGAAATTTGCACTGCGGCGCCATTTTCTGCGACCAATAACTTTTTTGTACTAACACCTATAGACTTCAGTGAAGCACCATTTTTTGCGGGCTGAAGCATACTTTTTATTGCTACCAGTTTGGAATACATGGGACTTTTTTGATTAAATTTATTCCAATTTTTAGGGGATGTGAAATAAGCAAAAAAATGCAATTTTGGCTTCTGGAATTTTTTTTCTTCTACTGTGTTCAGCATACGGGATAAATGATGTTACTTTTTTCATTTTTCATTTGTAAAATGGCAAAAGGGGGGTGATTTGAACTTTTCTTTTTTTTTTTTTTTTTTACACTTTTTTTTTCTCACTTTAGCATTGAGTCCCTCTAGGGGGAGTGATCATTTTTATAGCCTAATGCATTGTATAGACAATGCATTAGGGTGTACCAATATGATGGTTTCCTCACTTATTGGGGTCAGAAGTGGAGAAATCAAAAACATGATGTCTCATTGATTTAGACGGCGTGGAAAGGAAGACCGCGACATCTAAATCAATTAGAGCGGCCGCATTCAATACAGGCGGTGGCCACGCTCAGTACAGCGCTGCTAGTATGCAGGGATGGATCTGGCGGCCGCGCTCAGCTGGCTTCATCCCTGCTCTTAACACTATAGACGCCACGGCGCCTAGCTGAATCAGGAGCTGTGCTGTGGTGTGCACCGCTCCTCCATCTGATAACCCCACCACCCCCACAATGTAATTGCAGGGGGGTGATCAGTTGTCATGGCAGCAGGAAGATTCATGCAGGCTTCCACAGCTGCCATGTACAGGGTATGTACACTTATTACACCCTGTCTATGGTAGTACAATAGTACTGCTGCATATAGGACAAGGTATTTTGCCACCTAGTAGTCAAGTATCCTAAGGGGACTAAGTATTAAAGTAAAAAAAAATTGTTTAAAATAAATCAATCTTAAAAGTTTAAATCCCCCCCTTTTGTCGTGTTACAAATAAAATAATAAAAAAGGTACACATATTTGGTATGGCTGCTTCCGCAAAAGTCCAATCTATTAAAATATAACATCATTTATCCAAGACGCTGAACACCGTAGAAGAAGCAATTTCCAAACGGCAAAATTGTCGTTTTTTTGGTCATTTCATATCCCCAAAATATTAGAATAAACAATTACCTTATAGTCCAAAAAATACGGTAACTGCTTTATCATGCCAAAAATATATCCAGACCTCAAAATACAAACACAATCCAATATCAGCAGCACACTACTAGCACTAGAAAACTATCAAAAAGGATATAGGAATTTTTGGAAAAGCATTTCTGGTAGTTAGAATACATGAAAATGTTTGAGGTTCTTAGTTCACATTTTTGATCAAAACTGTTTAAGCCCACCTGCCAATCAGCATGGCGACCTCAATACAGGTGGGAACCTACTCTACTGATACCTCTCTTGGTGCCTGTTCAGACACCACATTTCAGGGAGAGAAGATCCCAGCTACAAGTTACTCTGTATTAATTTAAAAGCCTGTGCAGGTGGGTGGAGTGCAAAAAAAAACAAAGAGGGGGCAACCACTCCCCCATACAAACAGTCTAGAAAACAATATTTGGTCTGCACATCCAAAAAAAACTTTGTTTTCTAGATTGTTCTCAAAATAAGTACAGTTCAAAGAAAAGGTACAGTCACAAAAATAAGCTCAAACCCCAAAACCAAATATAATTACATTTCACAAAATGTATACAGACCCCAGAATAACTCCATAATCCAGACCAGAAATGAATAGAGACCCAAGATCAGACCCCAAAATAAATAAATACAAACCCTTGAATAACTACAGGCCCCAGAACAACTTCAGACAGCAAACACATATAGATCTAAGACCAGTACCCAAAATAAATACAGACCCCAAAGAAAATACAAACCCCAAGCTAGGTACATAAAAATGAAGCAAAGAGCCAGCATCCAAAGGGTTACAAAAGTAGAAAAAGCTTCTTTATTCCTCCAAAACACCAGTTTATCTGCACCGTTTCGACCCCTAAAGGTCTTTTTTCAGATGTACAGGTGTTTTGGAGAAATAAAGACGATTCTTGCAGTTTCTTTCTTTACTTCATTTTTATGATTCATGATATACCCCATGGTTTCAGGGGTTTTGTGCATCCTTATTGAATGGTTCTGCTGCTGGGTTCCTTTTTCTTATTCCCAAAATAGGTACAGTCACAAGAATAAATAGAAACCCTAGAATAAATACAGACCCTAGAATAACTTCAGACAGCAAATAAATATAGACCCAAAACCAGAACCCAAAATTAAACACAGAACCCAGACTAGACCCTAGTATATAGACCACCGACCCTGAAATATATTCAGATCTCTGACTAGTCCCCAGAATAAATAGAGAGTATGACTCTAGAATAAATAAAAATACAGACCAAATCTGAGAATAACTACACACTTTAGAACAGACCCTAAAGAAAATACAAGATCATAAACATAAACACCGAACAAACTCTAGAATACAGATCCCAGAAAAGACTCCAAACAAGGCCGCAGAATAAATACACCAAACATGATTAACCCCTTACCACCATAGCAACTTAGTTTTTTATCTCTTCTTTCCAAGAGCGAAATCATTTTTATTTTTCCCATCTACATTTGAGGGCTTGTTCTTTGTAGTTGTATTTTTAATGACACTATTTATTGTGCCATATAATGTATTGGGAAGCCAAAAGTACAGTGGGTACTGAAAGTATTCAGACCCCTTTACATTTTTCACTCTTTCTTTCATTGCAGCCATTTTTTTGCCCATTAATGTACACTCTGCACCCCATCTTGAAAGAAAAAAAAACAGAAATGTAGATATTTTTGCAAATTTATTAGAAAAGAAAAACTGAAATATCATATGGTCATAAGTAATCAGACCCTTTGCTCAGTATTGCGTAAAAGCACCATTTTGAGCTAGAACAGCCATGAGTCTTCTTGGGAATGATGCAACAAGTTTTTCACACCTGGATTTGAGGATCCTCTGCCATTCTTGCAGATCCTCTCCAGTTCCCTCAGGGTGGATGGTGAACGTTGGTGGACAGCCATTTTCAAGTTTCTCCGGAGATGCTCAGTTGGGTTTTAGGTCAGGGCTCTGGCTGGGCCAGTCAAGAATGGTCACAGAGTTGTTCTGAAGCAACTGCTTTGTTATTTTAGCTGTGTGCTTAGAGTCATCGTCTTGTTGGAAGAAGAACCTTAAGCCTAGTCTGAGGCCCAGAGCACTCTGGAAGAGTTTTTCATCCAGGATATCTCTGTACTTGGCTGTATTCCTCTTTCCTTCACTTGCAAATAGTCGTCCTGTCCCTGCAGCTAAAAAACAAACCCATAGCATGATGCCACCACCATGTTTCACTGTTGGGATTGTATTGGGCAGGTGATGAGCAGTGCCTGGTTTTCTCCACACAAACCACTTAGAATTAACACCAAAAAGTTAAATCTTCGTCTCAGCAGACCAGAGAATCTTATTTATCATAGTCTGGGAGTCCTTCTTGTGTTTTTTTTAAACTGTATGCGGGCTTTCATATGTCTTGCACTGAGGAGAAGCTTCCGTCGGCACACTCTGCCATAAAGCCCCTGACTGGTGAAGGGCTGCAGTGATAGTTGACTTTGTGGAACTTTCTCCCATCTCCCTACTGCATCTCTGGAGCTCAGCCACAGTACTCTTGGGGTTCTTCTTACCTCTCTTACCAAGGCTCTTCTCCCACAATTGCTTAGTTTGGCTGGAGGGCCAGGTCGAGGAAGAGTTGTGGTCGTCCCAATCTTCTTCCATTTAAGGATTATGGAGACCACTGATCTCTTAGGAACCTTGAGTGCTGCAGAAATTCTTTTGTAACCTTGGCCTTGACACAATTCTGTCTCTGAGCTTCTTGGGTAGTTCCTTAGACCTCATGATTCTCATGTGCTCTGACATGCACTGTGAGGTGTGTGCCTTTCCTAATCAAGTCCAATCAGTTTAATTAAATACAGCTGGACTCCAATGAAGGAGTAGAACCATCTCAATGAGGATCAGAAGGAAATGGACATCAGGTGAGTTAAATATAAGTGTCACAGCAAAGAGTCTAAATACTTATGACCATGTGATATTTCAGTTTTTTTCGTTTAATAAATTTGCAAAAATATCTACATTTCTGTTTTTTTTTCTTTCAAGATGGGGTGCAGAGTGTACATTAATGAGCCAAAAAATAAAAATTTTTGGATCTTACTAAATGGCTGCAAAGAAAGAAAGAGTGTAAAATGAAAGGGGTGTGAATACTTTCCGTACCCACTGTAAACTTTTTGTGGGCTGGAATCGGAAAAAACATGATCAGGAGGCAGTGGGGGTGCCCCTTTTTTGTATAACTGTCTAGATGATGGAGTCATGCTTACCACACCATCTAAATAGTTAAACAGATGGATCCAATTTATCTCTGGTCTCAGATGATGTCTTTGTCTTACTCTATCTCACCACCCTGAGTGATTTGCCTACATATGCATATGGAGTATGTACAGCATAGTGGCGAATGTGCTCTAATAGCCGGCTTACTACACAAACAGCCCTGGGACATTTCTAGGACCCCAGGGCTGACTGTAGAGGCTTTCCTCGGACTTGCAATGGAAAAACCAGTAACCTGATCGGGCAGTGATTCCCTTTTGAACCTGCCACAGACTTAGACCAAAAAGGTCCTGGTAAGTTGTCACAGATATCTGGAGCCATGCTGACTGTAATGTTGTAATGTACACAATTGCTGTAAGGTGCATGTGGGAGGATGTATAAAGCAAACATGAAGATTAAGGTGCTGCCACAGATGCTCAATTTGAATTAAGTCTGAGGAATTAGGGGACCAAAGTAGCACTTGGAAGTTTAGGTCATGCTCTTCCAACTAATGTAAGACATTATTAGCCCTGTGACCTGTTGCAATATCCTATCTGCCCCAGGGAAGACAATCAGTATGCCACCACCAGCTTGAGTTCTTCCAGCAATGGTTGCATAATGTTTATTCTCTGAACTTTCTTTCCTGACACACCAATGTCCATCTATTCTATGAAAAAGGAAAGAGGACTCATCAGAAAAGGAAACTCTTTACCAATCAGCTGAGGTCCAATTCCAATACTGCTATTAAAAATTGAAGCCTTATCTAATGTTGAAACAAAATTAGCAGAGATGCAGTGACCATCTGTCTGCTTTGTAGCTCCATACACAGTAGGGATCACTGAACTGTTTTAGACACACATATGGCAGCCCCTCATTTGGGAGTGAGCTGCTTCACTGTAGAGTGTCAGTCTGCCCTCCCTCAGCTTCATGGCCTTCACCTTTCACATCCGTGGCCTGCTGTACTCCATAGTTTCCAAGTTGCTTATTCACAGTGTTGTCATGTGTCTACTCACAATGTACTTTCACCACAGCAGCACACGGACAGTTCACAAACTGTGCTGTTTCTGCCCAAAAGTCAATAATCATCTTTTTTGCAACTCCCCTTTTAACCATGATAACAATGAGCAATATCTGTGCAGGCAGCCTCCTTAAATACCCACCAAGCCAACCCCCTGATGCTTGACTTTGTTTTGAAGTGGTCATAATTAGAAATGGGCGAATTTCTCAAAAATTTGGTTTGTCGACTTCGTCGAATTTTCCATCAAAATCTTTTTTATCCCGAATTACTTCGGGATGAATCGCGTCAAAAAACATCTATTTCCTTGCTGCAGAGAGCCTGTAGGGTGCTGTAGAACATTGTGCCATGCTTAAATATGCAGGGGGAGCTTGGTTTGGTCTTCATACAATGCTTTGATTTAGTATGACATGCACATGACTGCCGCCGCTCTTAGAATCGCTTCCTCTAAAATTCCCTGTGAATTTCCCCCGGTGGGCAAAATGCCCAAAAAATGAAGCAGGAATGCACCCTGATAAAGTCAGGCACCAGTGGAAAAAAACAATCTGAGGGCTAAGATCAAACCATAACGTCAAAAAACATAGTAGTGGTTATTTGGAGCCGCACAGGGCTCAGCACAGTAAGGGACGATGGCAATAGCCACGCCAGGGAGGGAACAAGTGGTCCCGGATTTTAACCCGAGCCCGCCGCAAAAGCGGTATGGGCTTGCTGGGGGGAGTGTACCAGGTCGTTAACCTGGTGGGATTTTTCTTGCTGGGGGAGCCGAAATGTAGGAGGAAAAATTGTAAAGGCAAACTCAGGGGGACAATGAAAAGGGCAGGACAGCCGGCAAGGATGTGGTCAAGGGCGGAGGTAAGAAAATAGGTACACGGATACGCAGACAGGGAAAGGGGGGCGGAGGGGTTTTTCCTTTTGTAAATTTGGACTACGATTTACTTCTTCATATGAAAAAGATCATCCAAAGCCAGTTTTTCACATTTTTCTTTTTCTTCAGATTCCAGTTTTGACTAAATTTTCCCTCATTAAGGAAGAATGCAAAATAAGCCCTAAAACATTTTTTGTAGTTAGGGTCTCCCACAAACCATACGCTGCATTTCAACAAAAAGGTGTCACGCAGAAACTGGAATCAAGCACCAGTTTTTTATTTCATAATATACTGGTTGGAACTTTTTTGGTATAATGAAGAAGCTGATGGGGTTGAATTCCTTGGACAAAAAATGGTTTCGGAACGTTAGCAATGCTACGAAGGGTTCCTCTTTGTATTTAGTTTTTTTCCCCCCTTTTAGCAGCTGGAAAAAAGGTCCCAATTTGAACCGGGTTTTGCGAGGGTCCAAGAGGTTGGAGAGCCAAAGCTCCCGTGCGGAGGTGAATATTTGGCTGTCACTAGTTTAGGCAAATCGCATGTGCAGGCAAAAGTCGCAAGTGATTCTGAGGGGCTCCCTGCCTCCATCTCCACTGTATACTGCCCCTGGTGTTGGGGTGTTGGGGGACAGTGGCACAAAGACAGAGTGTGGAGGGAAAGGGGAGCAGCCCGAGCAGCTGAGGTCAGACGGGGCACAGTCACAGAGGTGGAGGTCACGGCAGCAGCCACAGCGCAGCATGGGTCAGACAGTGGCAAATGACAGAGTGTGGAAGCCCGGCAGCAGCCCAAGCAGAGCATATGTCGAGAGGGGCACAATGACACAGTGTGGAAGGCGGCCTAAACGCAGCAAACTTGAGGTCAGAGAGTGGCACAATGACAGAGTGTGGGGGTGGCACAAAAAGGATTGGCCACAGAGTGGCAAATCACACTAGGGGGGGGCAGCAACTCAGGAGTAAGGGTCCAATGACAGAGTGTGGGGGTCACGCAGCACCCACAGCGCAGCATGGGGTCAGACGGGGCCCACAATGATTTTTCTGGAGGGGGGCAAAAACGGAGGGCCCCAGAGGGGCACAATGACAGAGTGTGGGGGCACGGGCAGCAGCACATGGGGTCAGACATGGCACAATGACAGATGTGGGGGCATGGCAGCAAAAAGGCATGAGGTCAGAGAGTGGAAAATGACAGAGTTGGGGGGCCCCGGCCCAGAAACGAGAGCAGCTTTGGGTCAGGATTGGAAAATTTGACACTGGTGGAGGTCACAGCACCAGCAACGCAGCAGTGCAGCAGCATGGGGTCATAGAGTGGCAAATTGACAAGTGTGGAGGTGGGTGGAATACCAGAGGGTGGTAAGTGGAGAAACTGGCAGCAATGTGTGGCATGGGGGGTGGCGCTCGAATGTGCGAGGAGGTATTTTTGAACCCAACTCATTTTCAAGTTTTGGTGAGGCGTAGGTGATGTAATCTACATGTGTTGGGGGGGCCGTTCTCCCGCTGCAACTGAGGGGGTGTGTCTGGTTTTGTAGGAATGAATGAAGTCTCCATTTTTCCTGGCTTTTCAGAATTTTCTGAAGATGGGTTGAAGACTTCGGGAAACCTTTTCACAACCAGTTTGAACACGGCGCAATGCGGGCGCATGGCCATCCCCCCTTGGTCGCAGGGAAAACCAATTCCCCATTTTCCCCTCACCCTGGTTCGATTTGCGTTGGGGAGGGGGAAAAACCAACACGATTTCTTGCGCATGACGCAGAGCAGTTCCCCCCTGTGTGATTTGTTCCTGAGGCAAGCAAGGTGTAAAACTGCGTGACCCCTGTGCCCCACAGTGGTATGATGGAGCAGCATTGTGGGGTGAGATGATGGTGGTGGTGGTGGGGAGGGGGAGGCGGCGGAATTTTGCAGGAGCAGCATTTTGACAAAAGGAGGGGGAAAGGCCCTCTCCTGTCCAAGTTTTTGTGTGGTTGGCAGGAAGTTCACTCATGGGGAAAAGGGCTGTACGCCCCCGACCCTAGTTAAGTCCCCAAAAGTCCCCGCTGCCCTGCACCTTTGGGAAAAAAACCCTAAGCTAAAAGGCTAGCCCACCTTCTGTTTACTATTTTGAAGGGTGGTACTGCCCTTTTTGGAAAATAAATTTTTGGGTTGGGAAATCTCCCCCTGGTCGGGACAGGCCCTACGTTTCTTTTCAATCGCCTCATTGAACGCTGCTGGCGCCATGTAGCAAGAACAGGGATCTGGCCGGGGAGATGGCAAAAAGAAACATCCCCTTTTGCAAGGGGGTGGGGCCTTGAGGCTGAAATACCATGCGTGGCAGGGGGGCTGCTGCTGCTGTTGCTGGGGCGGCAGGATGGCCCACCACATCTGAGCCTGTTTCTTCCCAGGAAAGGGATGGTGACGCTGCTGTTTTGAGCAGGGCCGTGGTGCCAAGTTAGCCCCTGGCCACGCTTCCTTTCTGCCAGGATTTAAATTTACCCTATTGGCCCCCCGGGGTGTTTTACAAAAAACTCACCCGTGGTAGCTATTCACTGCCAATGCCCCGCCTGAGTGACTACTACCACCGTGGCCTCGTGAGCCCTGTCCCCTACTTTCTTGGCCCTCGAACGTTTTTTCTACCCCGGGCGCTTGGCTCCTGACCTCACACTGCGTTTTCCCCCTGCTGACTCAGCCACACTCCCATTGCGGGCTGGCGCTGTGACCGCAAGAAACCCCCCTTTTTTTCTGCGATGATAAAGCCCTTGCTTCCCCGGCCCCTAGTGCAGTCGGCTACTCATCATGATTATTTTTTTGTCTTCATGCTGTCCTCCTCAGGGTTTGTTATGGAGGTTCCCTTTCCAAAACATGACCTCCCCTGCCACTCTCCACTCTAACTTTCTTTTACTGAAAAAAAGGGGATATTGCCCATTTTTCGGCCAAATACTGCTGACTGCCCCCCCAAAATTGTTATCCTGCTATAAGTGGCGCTGAGCCCAGACCACATAGTAGATCCGGGCTGGGGGAAGGGATGGCAGGGCAGGTTGAGGACAGGTGGAGAGCCGCTGATCGTTCCGGGCCCAAAAGAAACCACTTGGGTAACCCCTTGGTATAAATTCGTACAAAAATCACCAGGAAAAAATTAACGGGAGTGGCGTGTTAAAACGCTGTGATTTTACTGATACAAAAGCGAAACACGCTTAAATTTCCTTTGGAAATTTTAAAATTTTGCTACAGGGAAAACCCGGAAAAATTTCGTCTTTTGGGGTTGAAAAACACTGTTTTTTTTTTGTACAAAAGCGAAAACTTAATTTAACCCTTTTTATAAATTATGCTACAGGAAAAATTTTGCTTTGGCGTTGAAAAAAACCCTTTTTTTTTATGAACAATAGCACAAACTGCTTTTAAATTAAACCCCTTGGTATAAATTGCGCAAAAAAAAGCAGCAAAAATTAAAAGGATGTTGCGTGTTAAAAGCCCCTGTTTTTACTGACACAAAAACAGAAACACGTTAATTAACCTTCAATATAAAAAAGCTACAGGGGAAACCGGAAAAATTTTGTCTTTGGGGTTGAAAACACCGTTTTTTTTACCCCACTCAAAAGCAGAAAACCGCTTTAAAAAATTCAGATAAAATTTTCTACAGGGGAAAACCATGAAAAATTTGTCTTTGGCGTTGAAAAAAAACCATTTTTTTTTCTGACTAAAAAGAGAAATACTTAATTAAACCCTTAGATATAAATTTGCTACAGGGAAAGAACAGGAAAAAATTTCATCTTTGGCAAATTAAAAAACACAGTTTTTTTTAGTACAAAGGGGCAGAAAAAAAACTTAAATTAAATTGGGTATAAATTATGCTACAGGAATCAACAGGAAAAATTTCGTCTTTTGGGGTTGAAAAAAACCGTTTTTTACTGACTACAAAAACACAACACGCTTAATTAAACCCCTTGGGTATAAATTGCGCAAAAAAACGGCAGAAAAAAATTAACTGGTATTGGCTCTAAAACGCCGTTTTTTTTACTGAATACAAAACAAAAAAGGTTGAAACCTTGGATATTCAATTTTCTCCAGAACTGACCAATGGGATTAAAATGTATGGGAGCAGAATTTTGGGCCCACAATGGGAAATTTAAAACCAATACCCCCCAAATCTAAAAAAGAAAGAAGAGGGCAGTCCTTGACAAAAGCTGTGACCCCCCCCCAAAAAAAAAAATCGCTGTTAAAAACTAATTTCTTTTGTGTGAGATCTCAGCTACTGCAGCTACAGCAGCTACAACACGTGCACAGAAAGAGGAGTGTGAGCTCCCAGCGTCGTGTCCGGAATTATATAGTGCGGTGACGTCACAGAATCCCGCCGGTCTCTGATTGGCTTCATCTCTGCACATGTCACTCAGGATGTTCCTTTCTTCCTCCTAGAGTTCTTTGCCCCATGTAACACAATGTGCTTGTGGCCGTTTTATCAATTAAAAACAAGCTTCGTTCCCGCGAATTACCCCAAACTTCGACTTCGTTCAGAACCGAAGTTTTCCTGAAATTCTAAACGAATTAGAATTAGAATCAATTCGCCCATCTCTAGTCATAATAATGTAACTCGATTATGCATTAGTATTAAAGATGGGCGAATTTCCCGAAATTCGGTTCGTTCACTTCGCCGAATTTCTCGGCAGAAAATAACTTCGTTCCAAATTACTTCGGGACGAATAACATTAAAAAACAGCTATTTCCAGGCTGCACAGATCCTGCAGGGTGCAGTAGAACGTTGCGCCATGCTTAAATATGCAGAGGAGGCTTGGTTTGGGGCTTCATACAATGTTGTGTTTTAGTATGACACGCAGAAAGAACTGCCGCGCTCTTAGAGTCGCTTCCTCTAAAATTCCCTGGGGCATTAAGAGGGCAAAAATGACCAAAAAAACTCAAGCGGGATGTAGCCTGATAAAGTCATGGCAGCGACAGCTGGAAAAAAACAAGCTGAGAGCTCAGGGGGCAACATCAGTGACAGAGTGTGGAGGGGACGGCGGCGCCACAGCAGCATGAGGTCAGACAGTGGCACAATGACATTCTGGGGGTGGCAAAAACAGGAGTAGGCCAAATAGTGGCAAAATGACACAGTGTGGAGTTGACGGAAATCAACAGCAGAAAGCGGGCATGGGGTTTCAGACAGTGGCACAATGACAAAAGGTGTGGGTTTAAAGCATCAGCCACGGGCAGCGCATGAGGTCAGACAGTGGCACGGGACAGTTTTGAAGTCACGGCAGCACCACAGCCCGGGCCATGAGGTCAGACAGGGGCCAAAAAGGACACATTTGGTGTAGGTCATGGCAAAACCCAGCACCCAATGAGGTCAGGAGTGGAAAACAATGGACAGTGTGTAGGTCATGAAAGAACCACAGAAAGCACCATGGGTAGACAGTGGCACAATGAACAGTGTGTAGGTACGGCAGCACCCCACAGCAGCAGAATAAAGGTCAGACAGTGGCACAATGACATTCGGGAGGTGGCAAAAACGGGAATGGGCCAAGAGGGAAACAATTACACAGTGTGTGGGTCACGGCATCAGCCACGCAGCAGCATGAGGTCAGACAGTGGCACAATGACAGTGTGTAGGTCAGGGAAACCCAGCCACAGCATCACCCATGAGGTCAAAAAAGGGGCAAAAATGAAGTGTGAGGTCAAGGCGCCCCAAAGCAGCAGCATTGGGGGCCCAGACGTGGCACAATGACCAGTGTGGGGTCACGGCGAAAGCCACAGCGCAGCATGGGGGTCGACAGGGGCACAATGACAATTTTGGGGAGGTCCGGAAAGAAAGCCCCACCCAGCAGCATGGGGGTAACAGGGGCCCAAATTGACACAGTGTGGAGGTCCGGCGCACCCCACAGCAGCGGGCATGAGGTCGGGCAGGGGCACAATAAACATTTGGAGGGGGTTTAAAAAAAGGAGTAGGCCACAGAGTGGGACAAGACACATTTGGGGAAGGTCCCCGGCAGCACCACAGCACAGCATGGGGTCGGGACAGTGGCACAAGGGACACAGGGGTTAAGGTCATGGCTTCAGCCACACAGCAGCATGAAGTAAGCCCAGGGGGCCCCAATGACTTTCTGGAGGTGGCAAAAACTGAGTAGGCCACAGGGGGCCACAATGACGAGAAATGGGGGTGACGGGGGGCAGCGCATAGGCCCAGACAGTGGCAAAAATGACAGAGTGTGGAGGGGGGGAAAATACCAGCCCCTGGTAAAAAGGTTGGGGGCAGAGGGGGGAGAAACTGGCGCAGATTTTTGGCATCAGGCGGGGGGCGGCATCAGATTAGGGGCGGGGGGGCAGGTAGTTTAAACCCCAGACTCATTTCCCCACAGTTTGATTGAGGCGTCATGGTGATGTATCGGGCCTAAGGCATTGGTTTTGGGGAAAAATCCGGGCCCGGGTTCCACGCCTGTTTCACCCTTGACAAAGGTCATCGTTCCAAATTTCCGGGGACAAGGGGTTCTCCTTTGGGGAAATAATGGCCCCCTCCGCACTGAAAGCCGTTTGGCCCCACACGGGAACTCCCAAAAAAAAAAAAAAAAAAGGACAGCTTCCACTGAAAAACCTGGGCAAGTTGGGGCCCCCCAACATCCATTTTGGGCTGCCCAGTAGTCGGGGATTTTCCCTAACTGGGGTGGCAGATTGCTGTACAAGTAGTCCACCACCGGGTTGGTTCAGGGCCCTGCCCCAGGCCCTGCTGCTGCTGTGGTGACTGCCCTCCTCACAAGGGGGGTAAAGGGGAAGTGTTTCATCAGTGACCCCAGATTTAGGTTGCTGCTGATGGACCCGGTACTGCTCCGATCCCCCCACCTTCCCCCAGCTCCGCGGGTAGAAATGAGGGCTGAAAAAACCCCTTTCGGTCAGACCTGTCAAGGAGGGACGATGCCGCACATAGGCCCCCGGCCCCACGCCCTAGGGAGGTTTTCCCCTAAGAAATTTGAGTTTTTTCCCTCCCTTCAATAGCGGGGGAAAAAGGGCCCCCTTTTTGGGGCCCGGGTTGCGGGGGCCCAATAGAGTGGAGGGGCCAGAAGTCACCCCTCTCCCGGGATGCGGACTTTTCCCGGCTGTCACAAAGCCAGGCAAATCGATGCTGCGGGCCATTTTCCCAAAAGTGATTTCTGAGGGCCCTTTCCCTCCCTCCATCTCCACTGTATAACTGCCAAGGGTTTGTTTTGCGGGTCTTTGCCTCGTCTTCCTCAACTCCTTCTATTCCCTCCCCTGTCCTGCTCCCCCGCTCCTGTAAACTGGGTAAAAAAACCCCCTCATTTCCCCAGACAATGCTTGTCCCCAATGTCCCCCCCTTCCTCCATTTTCATTCCCCAAGGGATCATGTGGTCGAGATGAAAGTCCCCAACGTCTCCAGTCCCCTGCCCAGACAGTTTTTTTCAGCATCTTTTCCAGGACAAAAAAGGGCAGTGGAATGAGGGTTATTCACCCCGGTTAGTCCTGGCGACTAAAAAAATTTAATTTGGGGGCCTCCTCAAAGGGCCCCTAAAGCAAATGGGGGGGTGTCACGCAGGGAGCTGCCCTGGTGACATCAAATTTTAACACGGGGGAGTACCCCTGTCCCCCTTTGGATCATCAAAAATCTTAAAAGGCCCCTTTCTTTTTCAAACATCGGTCCAACAGTGTGGGGGTTTTTCCAACGGGGGGGAAACATTGCATATCAGATGTTTGGGGGGGCCCGTTCTGCTGTGCAACTCGGGGGAAAGGGTTTTCCCCTGGCTTTGTAGGAATGGATGAAGTGCATGCCATTTTTCCCTGGCCATTTTCAAAAATTTTCTGAAGATGGGGGAAAGACTTCGGGAAAACCCTTTTTAAAAATTCAGTTTGGGAAAACCCGTGCCCATGCAGGGCGCATGGACCTTTTTTCCCCCCCCCCCGGTGAACCCGCGGCCCACCATGTTCCCCCCATTCCCCCTTTTTCCATGGTTCCATTTGCATTTGACGCGGAAAAAACCCAAAACTTTCGATTTTTGCTGCATGACGCAGAGCATTTCCTCCCCTGTTTTGACTTCGTTCCCCGGGCAAGCCATGTAGAACTGCGTAAACCCCAACTGTCCCTCCCAATGTGGAAATGATGGAGCAGAATTTTGTGGAGGCTGGATGGGGGGTGGTGGTGGGGGAGGGAGGCGGACTTTGGGCCGCAGGGGGCCGCAGTTTGACAACGTGGGGAAAAGCAGCGTCTCCTGTCCAAGTTGTAGGTGTGCCGGGGGGGCCGGAAGCCTTTTCACCCCCGGGGGCCGAAAAAGGACAGGGGGGAAAAAAAAAAAAAAAAAAAAAAACCTGGCCCTGCCCTTTGTTACAGCTCCAGCCCATCGCCTCCCGTGACCTTGGAAAAAACCCCCGAAAAGTAAAGGGACGGGGCCCCCTTCTGTTCTACATTTTTAAATGAAGTGTTGGTATCCCTTTTTTGGGGAAAAGAAATTCGGCTTGGAAACTCCCCTTTCTCGTTCGGCACAAGCCCATTAGTTCTCTGAACCGGTGCAGAGTCCAAACCCTTTGGAAAGGGAGGGGGCGCCCGCCCCCAACAACTTTAAAGGGGTACGGTCAGCTTCCCCCGCACCTTAGGTTGGGGGGGGCGCATATGTTGTCCTTTTTCCCAAACGCCTCGCGAACGACCTGCGGCACCAAGAATAGCGAGGAGCAAAGGGGCATCTGGATGGGGAAAATGATGTCAAAGGAAACAGCTCCCCTTTTGCAGAGGGGGTGGAGCCTTGGGCTGGTTGCAATGGCTGCGGGGCCATGGCGCGCTGCTGCCCGTGTTGGACCACCACATCTAGCCAAATTTCTCCCCGGCCACCGGGTGGTGAAGCTGCTGTGTTGACGCAGGGGCCCTGGGGCCAAGTTAGTTTCCCCAGCCACGCTTCACTTTCTGCCTACAAAATTTAAAATATACCCATATTGGCTCCTTTCCCGTGTCCCCTTTGAAAGAACTGCCCCACCGCCGGTACATTTAAAACCGCCAAAGCCCGCACGAGTGACTAATGCCCCCCGCTGCCTCGCTGGGGCCCCCGTGCCCCTACTTTCTTGGAAACCCCGAAACAGGTTTTTTTTACCCCCCGGCCCCCTTGGCTCCCACCTCCCACTGTAATTCCTGCGCTCACGGCCACAAGACCCACTTGCGGGTGCGCCACTGCTGACGCGCAAGCTGAAAAGGGCCCCCCCTTCTCCTGACGATATGAAAACCCTTTGCCTCAAACCCCCCCCCCCAAGTGGGGGTCATCATCATTTTATTTGTGTTTCATAGGCACTGCTGTCCCCCATCCCAGTCTTGGGATGAGAGGCTGGACCCTAAAAACTGACCTCCCCCTGCCCCTCTCAACATCTAAAACTTTGGCCCCAACTGCCAAAAAGCCCGGAGATTTTCTTTCCCCTTTTTTCATTCCCTTTTCCCTTTGCTGCCAAATAGCGGGTATGCCCCATCAAATTGTTCATCCTCGTATATAGTGGGGCTGAGCCCAACCACATAGTAGATCTTGGGTGAGGGGAACCGGTTTGGGGCAGAGGCGGGTTAAAGGAAAAGGTGAGGGCCCTGACCCGCTCCCCCGGGCCAAAGCCCAAATAAGGGTTGTGTTGGGCGCTCCCAAACCCAAATCTTGGTGGGGGTTTTTAGATTCATCTGGGGGGAAGTGGGTTACCCAGTCAACCAATCAAAAACCCTTTTTGCGCTCCACAAATGGGGAGGAAAAAATTTAATTTATGTGCCTTTTAAAAAAAATCTGTGTATTTTTTCTGAATATAAAAAACACAAACAGGCTTTAATTTAAACCCTTTGGATATGAATTTTTTTTTTTTACAGAAAATTTTTTTTTTGGCCGGGGAAAAAAAAAAGTTTCTTTTACTGAGTTTTTAAATGCAGAACAAAGCTTAAAATTTAAAAACCCGGATGTAAATTGCGCCAAACAATTGGCAACCCCAAATACGAGCTTTTTAAACGTGTTACAAAGGCGTGTTTTTCCCCTAAAAACAAGAGAAAAAAATTGTAACTAACCTTCGCTTGTGAATTATGGTACAGGGGAAAAATTTTAATTTTTGGCAGTGAAAAAAAACGGTTTTTTTTTGTCACCACAAACGAAAAACAACGTTAAAATTTAAACCCCCGGATTTTTAAATTGCGCAAAAAAAATTGAGCAGCCACAAAAATCTAGCTTGGTTTGCGTGTTACAATTGCTGTTTTTTTTCGCACACAACAAAAGAAAAAAATGTAATTAACCTTCACTTGTGAATTATGGTACGGAAAAAATTTTAAAATTTTTTGGGAGTGGGAAAAAAAAAAGGTTTTTTGGGGTCACCCCGCAGCAAACAACGCTTAATTAACCCTGGGGTATAAATTGCGCAAAAGAAATTTAGCAGCCAAAAAAACTACAGCTTTGTAGCGTGTTAAAAATTTTTTTCTACGCTACACAACAAAAGAAAAAATTGTAAATTAAAAACCCTTTGCTTTTGAAATTTTGCTACAGGAAATTAATTTTTTTTTGGGGGTAAAAAAAAACGGTTTTTTTTTGTCAACCCAGCAGAAAAACAAAAAGCTTTAATTTTAACCCCCGGATGAAATTTCGCAAAAGAATTGAGCAGGGCCCCAAAATTCTAGCTTTGTTGCGTGTTTTAAAATTTGGGGGTTTTTTTTTCGCTACAAAAACAAAAGAAAAAAATGTAATTAAAACCCCTTTGTTGTGGAAAAAAATTTTGGGGACAGGAAAATTGGGAATTTTTTGGAAATGTAAAAGCGGTTTTTTTGGAGTCCCCCACCCGCAGCGAACAAAAGTTAATTAAAACCCCCGGGTTAAAATTTCCAAAAAATTTTAGCAGCCCCAAACTTTCTCTTTTAGCGTGTTACCCAAAGGGGTGTTTTTTTACCTACACAACAAAAAAAAATTGTAATTAACCTTGCTTGTGAATTAAAGCTACAGGAAAAAAGTAATTTTTGGCGGGGAAAAAGAGGGGTTTCTTTAGTCACCACAGCAGCAGAAAAACGCTTAATTAACCCCTGGGTGTAAAAATTTCCCAAAAGAAAATTTACAGCCAAAAACTACTAGCTTTTTAGCGTGTTACAATTGCGTGTTTTCACGCTACACACAAAGAAAAAAAAATTTGTAATTTTAAACCCTTTGCTTTGAATTATGGTAAAGGAAAATTTTAATTTTTGGGGTGAAAAAGGGCGGTTTTTTTGGAGGGCAACCCCAGCAGCAGAACCAAAGCTTAATTAACCCCTGGTATAAATTGCGCAAAAGAAATTTACGCCCCCCCCAAAACTAGGCTTTGTTGGTGTTTTCAATTGCGTGTTTTCTACCCTACACAACAGGAAAAAAAATTGTAATTAAAACCCTTCCCCCTTGTGAATTAGGTACCCGGAAAAAATTTTATTTTTTGGGGGTGAAAAAGACAGTTTTTTTGAGTCACCCACAGCAGAAAAACAATGCTTTAAAATTTAAAAAAATTGATTAAATTTTGGGAAAAGAAAATTTAGGGAGCCCAAAAAAGAAGTGGTTTTTGTTTGGGAAAAAAAACGTTTCTTTAAAAGAATAACCCAAAAGGAACTGGCTTAGGGTTTCCCCCTTTGGGTATTCAATGTGCTGTGAGCCAAAAAGCATTAAAAAAGTATATGCAGCGCAGTGGAACCACACTGGACCCTTTAGATTAATACCCCAAAAAATCAGAAATAGAACATTTTAAGAGAAGCAGTCTTTAGACTGTTTAGAAGCCCCCAAAAATCGCTGTATAAAAAATTTATTTTTTCATAAGTCTATCCAATCAGCCGCGGGGCACCCCCCTGTCATAAAGTGAGAAACGGGATGAGCTCCCAGCGTCGCGCCCGGAAATTATATAGTGCGGTGAAGTCACAGGGAAACCCCCGGTCTCTGATTGGCTTTACCTGCACATGTCATCAGGCATGGGCCCCTTTTTCCTCCCAGAGTGCTTTTCCCCCTGTAAAAAGCCCTGTGCTCCCAACCATTTTATCAATCAAAATCACACTTCGTTCACCCGAAATACCCCAAACTTCGACTTCGTTCAGAACCAAAGTTTTCCTGAAATTCTAAACGAATTCCACTTCGTTAGAATCAATTCGCCCATCTCTAATTAGAATTCAAATGCTAGGGTACATTTTAACATATGGTGTAACACACACTCGAAATTGTCAGTACAGCGGTCCTTATAAATTGCACAGCGAATTTCCAGCGCTCTGGAACCAAGGGCGCGCTAAAATAAATAGTAATGATCTTCCCTACTGATTGTGATCAGGACCGATCACGGGCTTGAAAGGGTTAAAGACAGAGATAAATATAGATATGAAGTTTTGATCTGAAAATTACATATCAGATCATTGCCTTGAATGATATAGTTTTTTCTGTCTCCGTCTTCTCAGCGTAGTTTTAAAATTACTGATTAGTGGCAGGAGTTTGTTTAAGTGACATGTCATACGTAGGACCCATAATTGCTGATTCCATCTGTTGTTTTCTTTCTCTTCAGCATGTCCCCATGTAGGAGCTTAAAAGAGATAACTGGAATTATGTGACAGATGTTCAGTAACAAAATAAGTCTCTGAATCCCAAGCATCTTGAAAGTAAGTTATATAAAAAAAAGGTGAGATGCTAAATGATCAGGTAAGACATCTAGAAGCAGGTTCTGCTTATTTTGTTCGGGCTTATGCTTAGTTTTTGTACTAAATGCTCTTGTTCAGCTGAACCCAGAAGCAGGGTTCAGTATAAATTTTTTTTTTCAATTTTGAAGGATTTAAAGAATTTAATCCTTGCACAAAATTGTTGTGTCTAACAACTTCACATTCTAAGAATGATTCACTTTCTTTTCATCCAATGTAAGAAAAAATTGATGTTAGGTTAATTTCTATGATTTATTTTAGTTTAATTGTTTTATGACTTTTTAGACCTGCATGTCAGGAATCTCCTGCCATACCTTGGAACTTGTTTACTGTGTTTGCCCTTAAGTTTGCCCTCAGTCAAGATGGTGGATCGTGTCTCAGCTGGGTGCCATCTTGTTTCCTGTTTCCTGTTGCCAGCATATATAAACTCCTCAAGCCTGATCTCCATTGCTTGAGTATTGTGTTAAGCTCCTGCTGTGCAGTCCTCTAGCCTGGAACTTGCTTTCCTTGTTAGTTCCTCACCTTTGCGGTTTACCCTGCGAACTCTGATACCTACGTATCGCTCAACTGTGCTTCTCCTGACCTTGCCTGGATCCAGTCTACATCTCTGCTGCCTCCTGTTCCAGTCTGCATCTGCCTTCGCTGTGTCCAAGCCAGTCCTCGCCATAGGATTCCAGCTGTATCCACTAGTATCGTGACACTGCAGTTTTAAAGGAGAATAATCATTGCCAAATAAAAATCATCATCAGTGAAAGGAAATACAGTTTGATAATGTATAAAGACTATACTACTATATTAATGGTAAAATTAATGTTTAATATCATCCCAGAACTACTGTCCCACATTAGCACTAACTATCAATAAGAGGATCATTTCACTACTGCCTTCTGCATCCAAACAATAGATTTTATAATAGATATTTCTTTAAAGTGGTTGTCTCACTACATCGATTCACCTTACCTCAGTCCTGTTTTCTCAGTTTAATTTTTGAATTCAGGGCTGAGTTTACTGGCTTTACTGATTTCTACTGGCCTTCCGTGACGAGCTGCTGAGGACACCAGGTCTGTAGCTATAGCGACCAGCGCTGTAGACGAACCACCTGAAATGCCTGCCTTCAAAAGACGGTGGGCGGTCGTTAAGGAGTTAAGTTGGGGGATAGGCTGTCTGCACACATATTCCCTATTACTAGGTAGAATGGGGAAATTTACCTGAGTTGCAAAAAGGGATGATTATTGGCTTTCATGCCAAGGGCGGGGGTATTTCTGAAACGGCGAGGTTTCTTAAATGTTTGCATGCTGCTGTGGTGAAAGTCAGTTGTTAATAGGCAAATGGCACCATTGAAAATAAGCAATGTAGTAATCACAGAGCTCCACATGCCATTAAAGTATAAGGTGAACGTCGGCCTAGAAGGATTGCAAGAGTGGACCAACACACTACAGTGGAGGAGCTTACCATCAAAATGATCCACAGTGTTACAAGATATGTGTCTAACACAACAGATCAGCAAACCTCTCTGCGTATAGGTCTCCAAAGCTGACAGATGGTCACTAGACCCCTGCTAACAAAGTTTTATCAGCAGAAAATTATGTAATTTGGCTGGAGGGGCCTCGGCCACGGGGGGAGGGGAGGAGAGGCAGGGAGCGGGGGAGGATACCTCGGAGATCGGGGGGAGGGTGAAAGAAATGACCTCCGAGGGGGAGGGCGCGGGCGGGGTGGGGGACCTCTTCGCCTCCTTACCTGTGTTCTTGGGCTGGGCAGGAGCCGGCGCAACCTTGGCGGGGGCGCGGGCTGCGGCGGGGGCCGACGCCGGACCCGGTCTAGCCGGGGCCTGCGCCGCTACCTTGGCCCAAGACCTTTCCCTTTCCGGACAATCCCTGTAACGGTGAGAGACTAGCCCGCAGAGGTTACAGGACATAGCGGTGGGACAATTCTTGGTCTCGTGTCCCGTGACCCGGCAGTTCTGGCAGGGAGTCTCCTTGCAGTCCTTAGCTCTATGCCCTCCCAAACCGCACCTCCTACAGGTCTGCGGTCTGTCGGGATAGAATATAAGGCCAGATGAAGAACCCAAATAGAACTGCTGGGGCAGGTGCACGACACCGTCCCCGGAGTCTCTGTCCTTGCGTAGCCGCACCAGCACAGA
This sequence comes from Phyllomedusa bahiana, assembly GCA_025379985.1. NCBI lineage: Eukaryota > Metazoa > Chordata > Amphibia > Anura > Hylidae > Phyllomedusa > Phyllomedusa bahiana. Next base: position 52,322 of record JAODAL010014327.1, on the reverse strand, counting down.
CCATCTCCCCGTCCAAAAGCCCATACCATTGAGGATCTGGGTTGGTTCCCTCACCACATAACAGTACCGCGAAAGGAAGGTCGAGATATCTTTGGCTGGTATATGCGGGTTACGCAAGGAGACAGTTACCCGCTTCTCCTCTTTCTGCATGGGGCAGCTCCCCACGAAACGAGAGAAGGGCGAATCGGGTACGGCGGTCTTGACGGCCTCCCAGTACCTTCTGCAAGCGCTAATGGAAGCAAAAGTTACGTAGAAAAGACCGGTAACGAAAGCCTGAACGCTAAGGGTTTCGGCCCGACTGAAGCCCTGGTCCACAATCATCTTTTTACAAAACACGTCCGCAGACATGTCGGGTATCCTACCATCCACCTCTCGAAGTTTCAACGCCACCGTCTGCCTCATCCACGGTTCCAGTTTAGGAGCTCCGTGGCTGGGGGTTCGGTTGCCTTTCGACTGAGAGGTTTCAGGGAGGCAAGATGGAGGGACCTGGGCTGCAGCCGAGCCGCACGGTGACTTACCATCGGAGGTGGAGGGGCTGGATCCTTTGTCCTGGGCCGCATGGTCCGGGGGAGGTGCGGCTGCCTGGGCTTCGGCTCCGGCCCGTCCGGGCTCCGACGATTTCTTTGTGGCCTTGTGAGGAGCCATGGATCCTCAGACAAAGACTACAAAGGGAAAAAGCAACAAAAGATTTCTTCTGTGGGGGCTACTGCCGGGGGGCAGGGACCTCACTCGTAGTCGAGGGGAGCAGAGATTCTCCCGGGGGGAGCTTTCTCTGCAGCAGAAAAGCAAGGGGGCGTTGAAAAGCTCCTCAGCGAAGGGGGCGAGGGTTCCTCAGCGTCGGGGGGCAGAAGATCCAGATCTTCTTGGGAGGCCTCGAACAAAGTAAGGGGGTTCCTCTGAAAAGTCGGGGGGGGATCCTCAAAGCAAGGGGGTCTCCTGGAAGCAGGGGTGTCCTCGAAGCAAAAGGGGGTCTCCTCCTGGAAGCCGGGGAAATCCACAAACGATGCAGGGGTCCTGTAGTCCTTTGGGGTGCTGTCGTCGTCTCCTCCTCTTCTGTGGGGTCTCCTGGAAGTCGTCCTCGGTGATCGCTGGAACCGGGAGTATTCCGCCGTGTGTTTCAGCTCAGTTCAGTTTCTCAAGCTGTAGGCCGCTCTTAAAAGAACAGATACTACACTTGATCTTAGCCAAGAGGCCGAGAAGCGACGTTTATCCGGCCCGCCAGATGTTCTAACTTCCGCGGCCACCCCTGGGCCGACATTGAACTTCCCGGCCGACATTGAACTTCATTACAATTCAATGTCAGCAGGCCTTGTAATCGTGGGCGGAATGATTAGGCGGTGCTGCGGTGCCGCGTGTGATGACATCACGCCGCCTGTGCCATAAGAAGACGGCAGGTCCGGTCTATTGTGGACATGTACCTGCCTGTTGGGAACCTATGCTGCCTATTGGGGACATTTACCTGCCTATTTGGGACATGTACCTGCCTACTGGGGACATTTACCTTCCTATTGGGTACCAATGCTGCCTACTGGGGACATGTACCTGCCTATTGGGGACCTGGACCTGCCTATTGGGGACCTATGCTGCCTATTGGGGATATTTACCTGCCTTTTGGGGACCTATGCTGCGTCTTGGGGACATTTACCTGCCCATTGGGAACATGTACCTGCCTAATTGGGACATGTACCTGCCTATTGAGGACATGAACCTGCCTATTGGAGACCTATGTTGCCTATTGAGGACATGTACCGGTCAATTGGGGACATGTACCTGCCTATTGGGGACTCTCGCACCACACTAGTCTGAGCCTGAGGTAAAAGTGGAGTTTCACCAATATTGGCACTGGTGAGGATGAAATTATATGGACTGGCAAGGCTGCATTGATGGGCATTGATCAGACTGCATTGTTGAGCAGTGCAGTCTGTATGTCTCTGTGTGGGCAGTTTTATTGCTGGTATATTATTTTTGTAGCACTATATATATATATATATACATATATATATAACATATATATATATATATATTATATATGTACATATTTATATGATATATATATACATATATATATATATATAATATATATATATAAATATATATATGTGCTACAAAAACAATATACCAGCAATATATATATATATATATATATATATATATATATATATATAATATATTTTATATATATAATATAGTATGTATGTATTTTATTAACAGCAATTTGGAACCCTAGGAAACAATTACATCAAGAAAGAGAAAAATTAACTCAGAGTGTAGGATATTCAAAGAGCAGTGGACTTATGATTACCCTTTCACACTTGCATCACTTGTTATGACTAGCAGTGACAAATATGGAACCGGACATTGATCATCTCAATAACCAAAAGCAGGCCCATAGTTCCCATTGAAATACCGGTAAGTTTGTTAATTTAACATTACTTGTTCTTCATTTTAAATATTGTATTTGTTCCCGTTTTGTTTTTTTACTTCAAAATAAGATATGTGCAATGTGCATAGGAATTTGTTCATAGTTTTTTTTGTAAACTATATTCCGGCCCTCCAATGGTCTGAGGGACAGTGAACTGGCCCCCTGTTTAAAAAGTTTGACGACCCCTGGTATAGACAATTCATTAGGGTGTACAATGATGGTGGTTTTATTACTTCCTGCCTGGGACAGGAAGTAGTAAAATAAAAAACATGGTGGCAATGGAAGCCTTCACCAGGCTTCCAGTTGCCATGTCAACCGATCTTGGCCCCACGATGTGGTGGCGCCCCAGAGTAAGGAACGGTGCGCAGCACAGGTTCTAATTCATTTAGACACAACAATTGCCGCAGCGTCTAAAGGGTTAATTAGCACGGGATGGTGCCGGCTCCATCCCATGCTGTAACTGGCCAGCGTTAGCTGCAATTAGCAGCCATTACCAGCCGGCTGTGTAGCGGGATCCCACATCAAATCCCCTTACCGGAACTAGGACGTAAGTTTAGTTCAGTGTCATTAAGGGGTTAAAACAGTAGATCTCAACCTAAGGTTGCCTTCCCCTAGCCTACATGGTAGAAATAATGGTTTAAAGGATTCACTGTCCAATTCCCTACAACAAAATTTTGCTATACAACATCAACATCTATGATAGCTATGTGTAGTACAAGCTAAAAGCTTTAACAGACATGCATATGTGCACATATTTGCACACTTTGGGTCATACCAATTTTTTGCTTAAGATCTTAAAGCAACTGGAACAACACAGTCGTGTCTTCATACAGTTAGTTACTAGTTAGTACAAAAAGTAAAAAAAAAAAAAAAAAACAGGTAGCAAATAGCAATATAGGAAATACTATAAACAGCAATACAGAGGTTTCTGTCAGATGTATACAATGTGTTTCCCATACATAAGTAAACAGTTGTGTATAACCAGTTATGTTACATATGCTTACTAAAAATAACATTTTAATGTTTTCTAGTTTTGTATCTATGCAAAATCCTCAAGCTGTCTGTCGAGCCTTTGCTTGTTGTTTTGCAGCATTTTTTTTTTTAACAATCCCTATGACTCTTGTTTATTTCCACCATTACTTTTTTATTTCTCACAAATTCACCTTGCTTTTGACAACCTGTTTTCTTTTTCAAACCTTTCTCCAGTAAGGCAATTATCCAACCATTATTTTTAAGGTTTGCTCTTATGACTCAAGGTAGTGAATTGTGAAAAACTGGAAACCACAATTGAGAACATTAAAGTGGTTTTCTCACTACAAAGATTAGCTTTCAACATAAAGGGACATTTAAAGGGAATGTGTCATCAAAAATGACTTATTGTTTAACTCACATTTATATGTTAAACACATTTATTATGAATTTATGATTACGGTATTTAAAAAAAAAATTCCAAATCACTTTCAATATTTGTTAAAAATTCTTAAGTAATGCAGTTTTCCCTTTTGACACTAGGCCTAATAATTGTCTGACACTTCCTGTTCTGTAAAGAAAGATTTTCAGTAGTCTGCTCATTATCAGTAAAAGCAGGGTTAGACTGAAAGGAGACACCAATGTGTATAGATAACACAGGATCCACCAGTCACAAAAGGAGATGGTCACAGTTCATCCTCTTCCCCTCTCTGCACACTGACTTCATCCCAGGTCATAGAGCATGGCTATACAACTCTGCTATAGATGTAAATAGGACTGAGTCAGTCCTAAGGCTCCTATGTGCATGAAGCTGCTGTAAAGTAGCTCTCTGACTGCTGATAAAGCAGTGCAAGCAAGAATGCTGTCCCCACAATCACATACAGACGACCAAATTGAGAAATCTACAATCAGGAAATAAAAACGGCAAAGAAGAAAAGAATATGGATCAGGATCTTATTTAACCCCTTAAGGACCAGGCGTTTTTTTTTTTTTTGGTGACATGTTCGTTTTTCCCTCCTCGCCTTCTGAAAGCCATAACTTTTTTATTTTTCCACCTACATAGACACATGAGGGCTTTTATTTTGTGGAACAAGATGTACTTTCTAATGGTGTTATTCACTATACTAAAGAATATACTGGGAAACCGCAAACAAATTCCAAGTGGGACAAATTGTGAAAAAAAATGTATTTTTGCCATGTTTGCGGGGGTTTTGCTTTTACGGCGTTCAATCTTTGGTAAATATAATGTGTTATTTGTATTCTACAGGTTGTTACGCATCCGGCAATACCAAACATGTAGAGTTTCTGTTATGTTTTGGTACCGTAAAAAAATTCCAAACATTTTCTATTTTTGAAATTTGCGCCACGGTGCCATTTTTGTGCGACCAATAACATTTTTTGTACTAACACCTATGGACGTCAGTGAGGGTCATTTTTTGCGGGATGACGTGCACTTTGTATTGCTACCAGCTTGGAATGCATGCGACTTTTTTATCACTTTTATTCCATTTTTTGAGTGACGTAAAATGAGCAAAAAACGCAATTTTGCCGTTTGGAATTTTTTTTCTTCTACGGTGTTCAGTGTACGGGATAAATGATGTTATATTTTTATAGATCGGACTTTTTCGGACGCGGCGATACCAAATATGTGTAACTTTTTTATTATTTTAATTATTTTATTTATAAAATGGGGAAAGGGGGGTGATTTGAACTTTTAATACTCTTTTTATTTTGTACTTTAAAACTTTATTTCTTTTTTTTTTTTTTTACTGTAACATTGAGGCCACCTATGGTACTTGACCACTAGGTGGCGTGATTGTTAATACAACCTAATGCATTGCACAGGCAATGCATTAGGGTGTACAAAGATGGCGGTTTCCCCACTTCCTGTGTGCGGACGGAAGTGGGGCAAACTGGCCAGGGTAAGTGACGGGAGCCTTCACAGGGCTCCCCACCACTATGCCCGGTGATCGGATCGGCGCAGCATAGCTGCACTGATGCCGATCACCGCAACGATAGGTGCGCGGCACCGATCGGCGTTAATTCAGACGCCGCGGCCATCTTTGCTGCGGCGCCTGATGGGTAAAACAGCGCCAGCAGGTGGAGCCACCCGCTGGCGCTGTTACTGCCGGGTGTTAGCGGCGATTTGCCGCTAACACCCGGCGGCTGTGCGTGGGGGGTCGCGGTGCGATCCCCCTGCAAAGCCCCTTAGCGGCCCTGGGACGTACTCATACACCCAAGGTCGTTAAGGGGTTAATAAGTAAAAAAAAAAAAATGGCAACATATTCCCTTTAAATGAAGACTTTTTCTAAATACATTGGTCAGTAGATTTTACTTTAGTCATGAGATAAGAGCATTTTTATGTGCTTTGAAGTGCACACAGGTTTCTATGGTTACTCCATACAAGACGAACCTCTGTTATCTGATTAGCTGAGAGCAGGGACTTGTGTTAGATAGTTAGCTGAGAGCAAAGAGTGATGTCACCCCACTCCCACTAACATACTAAGATTAAAGCAAACTAATTGTATCTAACAAGATTAGCTTCACTAAACAAAAGTTTCATGTGCTGTGAGGACTTAAAAGCATGGCTTTACCTGTAATCTTGTTAGAGATAAAAATATCCTGTATTGTCAGAGAAAGAAGTCACTAGAAGTTGAATATGCTAATCACCCACAGCCTAAGGAGACAGAGTAAGTACAAAACTGCTAGAATTCAGTGAAACAGCATGGTGAGAAAACCCCTTTAAAGGATCACACCAGTTTTCTTAGTTGATTAGAAATAGCTTTTAGGTGCACCGTAGTGCCAATAACTTTGCTTATCTGAAGCTCAATACAAGATTTTTGGCTCCATTAGTCAGGTCACATGATCTGCTCTCTGATTAGCTGAAAAACACTGTGCTTTTCATACCGACAGGAATTCTTTCTTTCAGGGGCATAGCTAAAGGCCCTGATGCAGAACTTCCGCATGGGCCCCTCTACTCCCAGACAATGGCTGTGGGCCACTGCTTTTTAACAACCTATTTGGTGTGAAGGATATTTGCGGTTTACTATGCTACGCAAAATTATTTCTAACTAAAGGGATTTTCTAATAGAAGAAAATTCATTTAAAATAGGCCAGGCTGCAGAAAAAAGCAAAACAAGCTATATAGCCAAAGCATCCTCTTTCACCGTTCACCCTTTTTTGGGGGAAAAAATACAATTGCGCCTTTGTTTTAGATAGCAGTTGTACAAAGGCGCTCTGCACACATATATAGTATCTCACAAAAGTGGGCACACTCTTCACATTTTTGTAAACATAGTTTTTAATATATTACATTATTATGTTATCTTTTCATGAAACAAAATTGAAGATACAATGTAAAGTAGTCAGTGTACAGCTTGTATAACAGAGAAAATTTGGTGTGCCCTCAAAATTACTCAACACAGTCATCAATGTCTAAACAGCTGGCAACAAAAGTGATTACAATCCTAAATGAAAATGGACAAACTGTGCCAACTGAGAAATGTATAGAATCCATTTGGTCAGCACTCGATCCAGGCAAAAATTGGTAAAATCACATCCTTTATGCTGTAATAAAGGCTGTGATTTTACACATTTTTGCCCAGATCGAGTGCTGACCAAAAGGATTCTATACATTTCTCAGGTATACAGGGCCCCCATTAATAAAAAAAAATAATAGCTCTCCAGCAGAGGCTGTGGTCACTGTATAGCTGGGTCTATGTGTTCCAGCTTTGCAGCTGTGCGGTGAGGGCGACCTTTGCATTTTTATGAGACTGACTTTGAACCTCTGATAGGAATGCATAGAGAGATTCACTTCCGGATCACACAACCACGCTGTGTGCTTCAGCATAGGGCCGGGACAAGGCATTTTGGTGCCCTAGGCAAGTACAGCCAATGGCACCCCTCCCCCCCTTGCTCCCTAAAAAATTGCACCCCCCCTAATTCCTCTCGCCCCTGTGCCAGGTCCTCTCACCCCCCCTGCACGAGGCCCTCTCTCCCCTGTACCACTCTCCCCCCTGCACCACTCTCCCCCCTGCACGAGGCCCTCTCTCCCCTGTACCACTCTCCCCCCTGCACCACTCTCCCCCCTGCACCACTCTCTCCCCTGCACCACTCTCTCCCCTGCACCACTCTCTCCCCTGCACCACTCTGTCCCCTGCACCAGTCTGTCCCCTGCACCAGTTACTTTCTCCCACTTAGTAACTTCTTACCAGTCATACCTGCGCCCAGGGGCGTTGCTAGGGTCCTAATGAAATTTTTTCACGCCACATTGTGAACTGTGGATGTATTGTTACATAGAAAAAATGTATGTTCCTGTCACTAATTTTCTGCACATTCCACATAAATCCTTTCCATCTACTCAGCAGTCGCTGTACAATGAAAATCAGCCCTGACAAATCTGCTTTTTCAAAAGTGCTCACCTACATATGACAGTGTAATACCCCTAAATAACAGTCACTAAATAATCCACCGATACATGGAGCAAATCTACCGGACAAATGATTGTTACTAAAAAAACACTCCTACAAAACCAAAACCCCAAACTATTACTACTTAAGGATCAAATAATCCTGCCAGACCCTGACCGAACGTGACCCCCACATATCACCATCAGTTGTACACAGACTCTGATTACATATACCACCGCCATACAGGGACCATATAGTGGTAGTTACTAGTATGTAGATGCTCTGCAGACATATAAGTGATTACACTGCAGTTACATTTAGTGACTCACAGGAGACGTCTTTTCTGATCAGCGTCGTTCACTTTCCCTTTTCTTCTCCATCCGGTTCACACCTTCATGCTGAGTTCTCCCGGCCTATACTCGTCCCTGCAGATTTGGACACAAATATCTTAGAATCCTCACATTTCCAGCAACTCCTTACTTATATGTATATAAGTCCCCTTAGTTAGGTAGGTGTATACATCCCCACAGATAGGAAGCTATATAGGTCCCTGCAGTTAGATAGGTATATAAGTCCCCTCAATTAGGCAGGTGTATATAGGTCCCCATCAGTTAGGCAGGTATATAGATATGCCCTCTCAGTCAAGCAGGTATGTAGATATTGTACCCTTAGACAAGCAGATATATACATATAGGGTCACTCAGGCAGGTATATAGATATAGGGGCACTCAGGCAGGTATATAGATATAGGGGCACTCTCAGGCAGGTATATATAGGGGCACTCAGGCAGGCATATAGATATAGGGGCACTCTCAGGCAGGTATATAGGGGCACACAAGCAGGTATATAGGGGCACACAGGCAGGCATATATAGATATAGGAGGCACACAGGCAGGTATATAGGGGCACACAGGCAGTATATATAGATAGAAGGGCACACAGGCAGAATATAAAGATATAGGGGCACACAGGCAGTATATAAAGATATAAGGGGCACACAGGCAGGCATATATAGATTATAGGGGGCACTCTCAGGCAGGGGTATATAGGGGCACTCTCAGGCAGGGGTATAGAAGGGGCACTCAGGCAGGGGTATATATGGGCACTCTCAGGCAGGGGTATATATGGGCACTCAGGCAGGGGTATATAGGGGCACTCTCAGGCAGGGGTATATATGGGCACACAGGCAGTTAAAAATAATAACATTAATACTTACCTTACCTGCTTCCCGGCTGCGCGCTCCTCTTCAGGCCACGCTTCCAGTGCCGGGACGCTCCTTCAGCAGCTCCTCGGGCGCACAGTCTATGACGGGCTGTGCATCTGAGGAGAGGCAGCGTCGCGATGACATCACTTCATCGCGACGCTACCCAGCTGAGCCGCACAGGGCCGCGGCGGGTCCTCAGCGCTATGAGGACCCGGCGGCCCCGCTGTGTCGGACCCGGAGCGGTCCGACACTGTCTGCGGAGCAGGAAGCGCTCGCTCTCTGCTCCGCAGAAGCCCAGTCAGCTGTATGTGCGTCCAGCGGACGCACATACAGAGACCGCCGGCGCTTCAGGCCCACGGCAGCGGCCTGGAGCCCGGCGAGGTTCGGGGCCCCTGACTGCGCCCCTTAGGGACAGGCAGAGGTAGGCGCCCTAGGCGATCGCCTACCTCTGCCTACCCGTCGTCCCGGCCCTGCTTCAGCAACTCAGAGCACAGGTCACATTAGTGGCAACAGTAAAGAAAACTGTAGTCAGCTGCAGGTAAGCAAAATTATGGGCACTACTGTGTACTTAGAAGTAAAATCTAATGAACTAAAGAAAAAAAATGTAAAAGGCCACTTAAACATGTTAGGCCCCGTTCACTGGACACGTTCACTAAGTAACGTACAAGTCAATGGCCCTGTCGATGACCTGCTGAGGTATTTGTCAGGATGAATTTTTATGGTATCCCGACAAATAAACAAATTGCATAGGGGTGCGGCCAGTCTGTCGGACTGCTTCTCTGTCTATTGCATGAAGTTTACCAGGACAGGTTAGAAATTTGTCTGGAGACGGTCTGTCCCTAATGAACCTTGCTAGGCTTACTATTACTACAAGTTTTCCATGGTGTGAAACGTCACTATGGATATTGGAGGTATTTAATAAATATTATAAGTTTTATATATGATACTGGTCTACCATTAGTGTATAGAATCCCAACAAATACCACCAATGGAAAGTGAAATTGAAAGGTGAATGGGGTCTTAGAGACTTTGCATTTTTCCATTTTCAGCTTCAATAGCTTGCATCAGGGTCTTTATCATTTGTGTTTGGAGGTGCTGGCTAACTTTGTTTTTTGCACAGTGTATTGGGAGGAGTGGCAGCCTCCATTTTAGTACTGCACTTCTCCTATCTGCCTTGGGTCCTTAGAGTGTAACTTGAACCTATAGCCCATCCGTTGGAGACTTTGGCCCCAGGAGAGGCAAATCTGTAAATATGGTCCCACCTCATGAGATTACCTTAATGTAAAATGGGTGGGCCTACCCAATTTGAAGAAGTGTACTAAATACCTCAATTCTGTACACATAGAACAGATTGCATCTGTCTGCTTCAGAGCCCCATATGCAGTTGAGTTTTAAACAAATGTCTGGTTCGTTTTGGCGGCAAGCTGCTTCATTGTAGTGTGCCGGTCAGCCTTTGCCCTTCGTAGCCATTATTCACCTCACATCAATAGCACAGCGTGCTCCGCAGTTTCCACATGGCTTACTCACAATGGTGTCAATTGTCCACTCACAATAAACTTTCACCACAGCAGCACATGAACAGTTCACAAATTGCACAGCTTCAGAAATACTGCCAATTATCCATTTTGGCATCTCTGATTAATCACTCCTTTATCCATGACAGCAATGATGGATGTGTGTGCAGGGTGCATATCATACATATCATCTTCTATACCCACTGAGCCAGCTAACAGCACATGACTTCCTTCATGAGCTAAACGCTGCCAACGACAAAAGTCAGAAGTCATCATAGTAATGTGACTCAAATGTTTTTTTTTCTTTTTTAACCCCTTCACGACCTTGGACGTATGCATACGTACAGGTCATTTGGGGGTTCACACCCCTGGACGTATGCATAGGTCCTGAGGATCGCGCGAACTCTAAAGCATCCCACTGTGTCGGCCCCGACCCGAGATCACTCCGGGGGGGTGGGCGGTTAACCTCTTAATTATCGCGACCATCGGGTCGCAATAACTAAGAGAGACGCAGGAGGAGATCGCTCCTCCTGCGTCTCTGTTGGCGACAGCAGCGCACGATCGAATGCAGAATGCCTTCCGGGTTGTCTGTGACGTCACGATGCCCGGCCATGCCCTGTGGGCATGACCTGGCATCATGACTGACAGTTACCATAGGAACCAGTGCACAGCAACAAGCTGTGCATTGATTCCTATTGAATGAGAGATTTAAAGATCTCTCATTCAAATCCCCTATGGGGAAAAGTAAAAGTAAAAAAAAGTAAAAAAAGTGAAAAAAAAGGAAAACACAAACACGAAAAATAAAATAAAAAACACGTATACCGCCCTTTTCCCCTTTACAAACGGCAATCGCCCCCAAAAAAAACAAAAATAAATAAAGTACCCATATTTGGTATCGCCGCGTGCGTAACGACCTGCCCTATAAATCTGTAATGTTAATTAACCCACACGGTGAATGCCGTAAAATAAAAATAAAAAAACTAACACAGAATTAAGATTTTTGTTCATCCCGCAGCACATAAAATGGAATAAAAGTGAAAAAAGTGGAATAAAACTCCTATAAACGCCAACATTGTACTAATTAAAATGTCAGTTCATCCCGCAAAATAAAAGTCCCTACATAGCTCTGAAAACGGAAAAATAAAAAAGTTATGGCTCTCAGAAAATAGCGAAGCATAAATATTCTTTTACACACTAAAAACACTTTTTTTTTTTTTTTAAAGTGCTTCAACATAAAAAAACTATATAAATTGGGTATCGCAATAATTGTATCGACCCACAGAGAAAAGCTAACTTATTACGGATACTGCACAGTGAACGCTGTTAAAAATAAAAATAAAAAACACTACTAGGATTGCAGTATTTTCTTCACTCTGCCTTCCAAAAAACAGATTTAAAACTGATCAAAAAGTCTTGTCTCCCCAAAAATGATACCAATAAAAACATCAACTCATGCCACAAAAAACAAGCCTGTACACAGCTCCATACACAGAAAAATAAAAAAGTTATGGCTCTCAGACTATGGCGATGCAAAAATGTGTTTTCCTGTTTGAATAAAAGTGTTTTCATTGTATAAAAACAGTAAAAAATAAAAAAATATATACAAATTAGGTATTGCTGTAATCGTATCGACCTGCTAAGTAAAGCTAGCATGTCATATCTAACGCAGAGTGACCGCTATAAAAAATTAAATTAAAAACACTACCAGGATTGCTGTATTTTGTTCAAAATGCCTCACAAAAACCTTAATAAAAAGTGAACAAAGTGTTGTATGCACCCCACAATGGTACCAATAAAAGCCTCAATTCACCCCGCAAAAAACAAGGCCCTACAGAGCTCTGCAAACTGCAAAATATAAGAGTTATGACTGTCAGAATAGGACAACATAAAAACGCAATTTTTTATAGACTTATTTCTATTGTGTAAAAGTAATAAAAAATAAAAAACTATATAAAATTTATACCATTGCAATTGTACCGACCCCCATAGTAAAGTTATCACATCATTTACACTGCTCGGCGAACGCTGTAAAATTGAAGCCCAAAAAACAATGGTGGAACTGTTTCCCCCCCCCCCCCCCATTTTCATGGCCCAATGCTAAAAAAAATGATGGAACACCTGTGCGCCCAAAATGTACAATACACCCCATATGAGATCCATGAGGGGTGTTGAATCTAAAATGGGGCGACTTGTGGAAGATTTCACCTGTTCTGGTTCTTTGGTGGCTTTGCAAATGCGACATGGCCCCACCAAAATCTGCGTTCCAAAAGCCAAATAGCGCTCCCTCCCTTGTACGCCCTGCCACGTGCCCAAACAGCAGTTTACACCCACATGTAGGGTATTGCCGAACTTGGAAGAAATTGCTTAACAAAGTTTTGGGGTTCTTTTTTCCAGGATTCCTTGTAAATATGAAACATTTTAATCTAAAATTGCAGATTATTGGAAAAAATGTTTTTTTAATTTTTAAAGCCTAATGCTAAAAAAAAAAATTGTAAATCACCTGTGGTGTCGATATACTCACTACACACCTGTATATATACCTTAAGGGGTGTAGTTACCAATATGGGGTCTTTTTAGGGGTGTTTATTAAATTTTAGCACCTTATGGCCTTCTCAAACCTGAAATGGTGCCTAAATAAAATTGCATTGAAAATGAGACCCCAGAGTCCGGTAGGTGCACCTCCTATTCTGGAGCTTATGGTTGAGCCAAATAATGCACTAAGGCCACATATGGGATATTTCTAAAAACGGCAGACCTGTGGGAAATGATATTACATTGCATTTACCTAGTCACATTTACCGTATTCCAGTGAATAATGGATAAATATTGAAAATCTGCAAAAATAGTGAAATTTTGAAATTTCACCTCCACTTTGCTTTAATTTCTGTGAAATACCTAAAGGGTTAACAAACTTCCTAAACACTGTTGTAAATACTTTAAGGGGTCTAGTTTCTTAGAAGGCATCATTTATGGGGGTATCTAACATACAGGCCCCTCAAAGCCATGTCAGAACTGGAATGGTCCCTAAAAAAATGTATAATGCAAATTTTCTTGAAAATGTGAGAAATTACTACTAAATTTCTAAGCCCTCTAATGTCATAAAAAAAAAGGACATTTAAAAAATGATACCAACCTATAGTGGACATATGGTAGATGCTAGTTATAAACTATTTTGTGGTGAATAATTATCTGTCTTGCACGCAGAAATTTTGGAACTTTCAAAATCACAGATTTTTCAAAATTTTTATGAAATTTTGATATTTTTCACAAAAAAACAAGGATTGTATGGATAAAATTTTCTTACTAACTTAAAGCACAATGTGTCATGATAAAACAATCTCTGAATCACTTGGATAGGTAAAAGTGTCAAAAAGTTATTCTCACATAAAGTGACACATGCCAGATTTCAAAAATAGGGCTGTGTCAGGAAGGCCAAAACTGGCTGGGTCCTTAAGGGGTTAAAGAAGGCAGTTCATCCTCACAGGTCAGGTGCAAACCACAGGCCTCCATATGCAAAGATATCAGGCAGTGGCTGGATACTTTATTAACCTACATGTGCAAAATTTTACGCAAGCCTGTGTGTGCGTATGAGTATATACAGTTGAAATCAGACGTTTACATCCACTGTATAAAAAGACACATGCATGTTTTTCTCACTGACATGAAATCAGAATAAACTTTGCCCATTTTACACACACACATACACACACACACATATATATACTGTGAAGAAAACCAGGCCCAAACCATGATGCTGCCCCCACCATGTGTGACAGTGGGGATGGTGTGTTCAGGGTGATGAGCTGTGTTGCTTTTATGCCAAACATCGTTTTGCATTGTGGCCAAAATTTTGGTTTCATCTGAGCAGAGCACCTTCTTCCACATGTTTAGTGTCTCCAGGTGGCTTGTGGCAAACGTTAAACAAGACTTTTTATGGATATCTTTGATAAATGGCTTTCTTCTTGCCACTCTTACATAAAGGCCAGATTTGTGCAGTGTACAACAGATTGTTGTCCTATGGACAGACTCTCCCATCTCAGCTGTAGATCTCTGCAATTCATCCAGAGTGTTCATGGGCCTCTTGGCTGCATCTCTGCTCAGTCTTCTCCTTGTTTGAGATGAAAGTTTAGAGGGACGGCCGGGTCTTGGTAGATTGGCAGTGGTCCGATACTCCTTCCATTTCAATATGATCGCTTGCAAAGTGCTCATTGGGATGTTTAAAGTTTGGGAAATCTTTTTATATCCAAATCCACAATAATATCACGGACCTGTCTGGTATGTTCCTTGGTCTTCATGATGCTCTCTGTGCTTTAAACAGAACCCTGAGACTATCACAGAGCAGGTGCATTTATACAGAGACTAGATTACACACAGGTGGATTATATTTATCACCATCAGTCATTTAGGACAACATTGGATCATTCAGAGATCCTCACTGAATTTCTGGCGTGGGTTGGCTGCACTGAAAGTAAAGGGGCCGAATTAGATTGCATGCCCCTCAGTTTTTTTATTTTTTACAAACGTTTAAAATATCCAAAAAAAATTCATTCCACTTCACAATTATGTCCCACTTGTTGTTGATTCTTCACAAAAAAATTAAAATTTTATATCTTTATGTTTGAAGCCTGAAATATGGCAAAAGGGTGAAAAGTTCAAGGGGGCCCAATACTTTTGCAAGGCACTGTATTTCCAATATATATATATATATATATATATATATATATATATATATATATATTATACATATACATACACACAACATATATACATGTATATATACATGTAGTATTTTGCCATATGCACTATAAACCTGAGGCACAATTATCATGTAGCTATGCATATCAAGGACTTCATATGAGGCAAGAAATTTTTATTGCGTTCATTAATGACATATACACATCGTCTTCCCTAGAATTAAGCATTCTTTTCAGAGTTTGTAAAGGTTATTAACAAGGCCCAGTTCTGGAAAAAAAAATGACTATTTACCAATAGCTTTGATAGACAATATGAAAAGATGTGAGTCAAGTGACCTTTCATGGCCTTTCACTGTGGAATATTTTCTTGCTTAAACAGCACAGAAAATTGATTCATTGCTCTATCATATTTCACTGTAGTAAAGACAATAACATGGGGAAAAGGTTTTAAAGTAACATTTTAGTAATAGAAATGAAAACATTTTTTATCTTTCGGCTCATTGATGCCATATTGGTTATACAGGGTTTAAAACTCAGTAATACATCTAAAGCACTACATCCCACAAACTGCAACATTTATTATGGGTATTATGTGATACATAACATGCTCTTTATTCCCTTCCAGCAGCTCCAAAGAACACTTGAATTACAATATTTCTTTACATGGTCTAAATTTGTCCACCATGCACACAAATATAGCACACACATACATACTAGCAATATATCACACATTCACCTATGTAGAGCTGCTACATGACATACACCTACGTACACACATTACACACATTTATGTTTTACAAAGACAATCATTATACTGGTTTAAAAAGCCCTGCAAAGCCAAAATTTTGCTTTTTTATTATTATGCCTTAATAATGCACTTAATTCTTGTCGGTGCCTTAAAAACCCTTTGTTCTATACAAGCACATATATATATATATATAAACCCATAATAAACATGCACATTAATACACATAACACCATAACCCAACTTTTAAACGATAGAAAGAAGGTGAAATTATAAATTCAGTGTGGCATAGCAATTTGTTTCTGTTAAACTGTATGCTAATGCCAGTGTTGGCCCTACTTGCCAACTCTCCCGGAGGGGGGGAGGGATGGGCACACAGTTTTTTTCATCTTAGAAAAGTTGTGTGCCACTTATGGCGTCGGGGTGTCATCCAACTTTCCTAGACACAATAGGTGACACACAGCTTTTCTAAGGAAAACTGTGTGACATTTGGGAAGGGACATCACTTAACTTCCTTGGATGCTGGATAGACTCTCCAGTTCTCTGATAAAAAATAACTGTGTGCCACTTGTTGGGAATGAGCATCAGCAAGTTTTCCTGGACTCTGAATGAATTATCTGGCCTATGTAATCTATGTGTGTAATGTATTTGTTAATTTTTAGGTTAGCTTTTGGACTACTTCAGATTCAGTGGACTATGTCGGATCAGCCTTGGATATATTCTTTTAATTAAATGGTTAAAAAGGGCTGGTGTCGAAGAGTATTTTTTCAATTTAAAAAAATGTTTGTGGTTAGTTTTGTTGTGGTTTTTTTTTCAATTAAATTCCAGTGCTAGTAATGTAGGTGTCAAGATGCACACCGCTGTCTCTGCTCCATACCGTGGATGTGCTTGTGTCTGCATTCCCTAGCCCTGCCTGCAATTACCTCTCCCTGCTCCCCCTCCTGTTTTTGTCTGGAGTGCATGTACATGTTCCTTAGGGTATGCATGCACCAGCTCTTTAGGCACTGATCCTTTATTACCTCACTTCGCCCTGTGCACCCTGCCAGTTATTGGTGTGCTTTACTGAGTGCTGTTTCTGCCCATTAAATTCTTCTGTGATTGACCTTATTGCCTAAACCTTGACTACGTTTGTCTGCCGCCTGCCATGACCTGACCTCACTGCCTGGCCTCTCACTACACCTCAGACTACTCCTTTGGTACCACTCTGAGCCCCAGCTATTGCCACAAGCAACCACACCAGAGGTAGTGACCTGGGAGACTCTGGCAGCAAAGCCCAACCTGCCTTGCGGCGGGCGCTGGTGACAGCCGGGGGTCTCCTTAGACTCCGATTTCTGGCATTGTTCTGTGTCATCTCTAGTGAGGACCCAGAGGATCCACTTCTCTCCATATGATAGTATAAATGACCATGGGTCATGGCATGGTGCTCCTGACAGAACTCCAAGACCTCACGGTTGAAGTGGCCCATCAAGGTCATCGCCAGGAGCAACTGTTTTGATTATGCTTCAGGACTTAGCAGCATACCTCCTCTTAACTGCACCTTCTCCCCCACTTGTGGTGATACTTCCTCTAGCTGTACTTGCTAGTGTGGCTCTGCACCTGCCTTTGCCTCCACTCTATGATGGGAAACCTAAGACTTGCCGGGGTTTCCTAAATCTAAGCGCGTAACACTTAGAGTTGATAGCGCATCATTTCCCTAAAGACCATGCCAAAGTGGCCTTCGTAGTTAGCCTACTGTATGGTGAGGCTCTAGCCTGGGCCACACCTTTCTGGGAGTAAGGAAATCCTGTGATGGTCAATTTGCAACTCTTCCTGGACACTTTCTGCAATGTCTTTGAAGAGTGGGTGCGCTTTCTCTGCAGGTCATCTCTGCTCTGTCTTCATCAGGGCAACTCTACAGTCGGACAATGTGCTGCACAGTTCCACACGCTGTCCTTTGAGTTAGCCTGGTATAACACGGGTCTTGTGGCGGCCTTCTGGGAAGATCTTGCTGGAAGAATCAAGGATGAATTGGCTGGCCGGGACCTCCCAACCTCTCTGGAAGACCTCAACTATCTAGTTATTAGAAAATCCGTTTCACAGAGAGGCAACAGGAGCTCCACCAGCAAAGAGAATTCTTATGGCCCCCTAAAATTTCTCGACTAGCACTAGTCTTCCAGAGGGCTCCACTGCCACCTCCAATGATTTCTCCTGATGAGCCTTATGCAAGTGGAGAGATCCTATTTGTCTGAGGAAGAACACACTCGCAGACGCCGCCAGAATCCCTGTTTGCACTGTGGGAGTCAGACTCACTTCCTGAAGAACTGTACACTGTGTCTGGGAAATTTCAGCCTACATGGGAGAGGCGATCCTAAGTTAAGATGCTTCCTTTCCTCATCTGACCATGCTTGTCACGCACGGCTCCCCATCCATGTCAAGTTTCAAGTGTCTCTGTTCTTGGACTCCGGTTCAGCTGGAAATTTCATCAATTCATCTTTGATCTCCAGATTTCATTTATAGGTGATTTGTCTAGATAAACCTCTGATAATCTTTTCCATTAATGGAGAATTCCTAAAAGGCTCCATACATTATCGTACTGAACCTCTGACACTTTAGGTTATTGAAACTCACAAAGAGAAGATCTCATTTTACGTGATTCCACAGTCTACTTCTGAAGTTCTCCTGGGTCTACCCTGGTTGCAGCTTCACACCCCTGTACTCGACTGGCAAATGGATGAGGTCATTCTCTGGGGACAACAGTGCCACTCCTGGTGTATTATGCCACTCCGTTTGTTGTGATCTGCTCCTCCACTGACTCCAGATTCCACTTCAGAGCTTTCCATTTGCATATCAAGAATTTGCAGATGTCTTCAGAAAGAAGGAAGCAGAGACCCTTCCGCCACATCGGGCCTATGATTGTCTGACAGAAATCATGCCTGGCAGACGAATCCTCGCGGTTGAGCATATCCTCTGTCCGTGCCTGCAACACAGGCCATGTCAGACTATATGAAAGAAAACTTAAAAAAGGCTCTATCTGCAAGTCATCCTCTCCAGCTGATGGGTTAAGAATTTCCTCTATCTCCAGACTGCGCAACAGCTAAACGCCAGGCAAGCCATATGGTCCCTCTTCTTCTCTCGGTTTGATGCTCAGTCTTGCTCCTCAGATACTGTTGGCCATGACTCCAAGCCTCAACATATTATTCCTACTGAACGCCTGATTACTACAGCTTCCATTGACCTTCAATGGGTTCTTCCAGAGAAAACTTACATGTACCCTGCGTTAAGAAAAAGAATTCTGAAATGGGGTCATTCTTCCAAAGCAGCCGGTCACCTAGGAATCCGGTTATTGATCTCTAGATATTATTGGTGGTCTAATCTCGTTCAAGATGTCAAAGAATATGTTTTTGCCTGCTCCACTTGTGCCTGTAATAAGACCTTGTGTCAAACCCACCAGACTCCTTCATCCCTTGCCTATACCTGAAAAACCCTGGAACCATGTTGCTATGGACTTTGTTATGGACTTACCACCTTCCTCTATTCATACAGTCATTCGGGTGGTCACTGATCATTTCTCCAAGATCTCTCACTTTGTGTCACTTTCAGGTCTGCCTATAGCCCCATAACTCACCTATTTCCTTCCGCACATATTCTGCCTGCATGGACTTCCTTTCCATATTGTGTCTGATCAAGAGGGTTCAAATTGTTTTGTATTCTGTTCTTATCTCCAAGTCAAGTTTGACTTCTCTGCTTACCACCCTCAAGCTAGTGGGCAAATGGAAAGGGTGAATCAAGCTCTCATAAATTATCTGCATCATTTTGTTTTGCCTCTTCAAGATAATTGGGCTGTTTTTCTTCTTTGGGCTGAATTTTCTTTTAACTATCTGGATTTCTATTCTGCAGGAGCTTCCCCTTTCTTCTTTGTTTATGGACAACATCCCCGCCCTCCTCTCCCTATGCCTTTTACCTTCCAGTTCAGTAGTTAATGCCCAAGTCCAAGCTATTTCCTCTCTCTGGCAAGACACCCAGTGATTTTTCCAGCAAAGAGCTTATTGGACTTAAACTCGAGCCAACAAGAAATGTAGACCTCATCCAGTCGTTCATCCAGGAGATAGAGTGTGACTATCAGTTAAGCATGTCCATCACAAGATTCTCAGCCTCAAGCTGGGTCCACACTTTCTGGGACCTTTCCAAGTTCTCAAACACATCAATCCTGTTGCCTACAAACTTATTACCTTTATTACCTCACTTCTCCCTGTGCACCTTGCCAGTTATTGGTGAGCTTTACTGAGCGTTTCTGCCCATTACATTCTTCTTTGATTTACCTTATCGCCTGGACTTTGACTAAGTGAGCCCGCCACTTGCCCTCCCCTTCGTGCCCATCCACTGACTACACCTCAGTCTACTCCTTCGATACCATGTTGCACTCCAGCTGACATCACGACTGGCCATGCCAGGTGTAGTGACCTGGAAAATGCCTACAGCAAAAGTTAACTTGTCTTGCAGCAAGCACTGATGAAGAACCGTTGGTTTCCTTATACTCTGCTCCCTGGCATAGTTCTGTGTCATCTTTCGGGGTGAACCAGAGGATCCACTACTCTCTATGTGACAGGAGTAGTCCAACAGATGCCTTTCCATTAATATTGCCTGGGCTGGTTCTGAAAAATGGGGAGGAACCTATGTTTTTTTTAAATGTATTTATTGAAAATCAAAAACTAGGTTTCCACTGTAGTAAATCATTTTAAAAAATGATGCAGAGTTCCCTTTAGTTTTCATAACCAGCCAAAGTAAAAGCAGCAGCTGCCCGCTGATACTATCAGGATGAGAAGGTCCATGGATATTGGCCCCTTCCCACCCTAAAAAAAATACCAGGCCACAGCCGACCCAGAAACAGACCATCACATTAGATAGTCCAATTCTGATGGTAACCCGACTCTTCCATGGTGCACTGGGTACTTGGGTAATAGAGACATGAGGTTAGTAATCACGTCCTAGCTCTAATAATGGAGAGGTATCCCTCAGAAACCTCCATCACTAGCATTGGAATTACATGGTAAAAACATTTTATTTAAATAAACACTCCCTGACACCAGCCTTCATTGACCATTTTATTAACTAAATGGATTCAACACTGGTCCGACATAGTCCAAAGGTGAAACCTGTATAAAAATACTACAAAAAACATGACATGACAGTAACAAACTCCATCCCTTGCATTCCCTGAAGATCATGCCTGTAGCTGATCTTCTGGGGTTGCAGGGTATGAAGATCAAACTGCACAATATGATTCTGGAGGGTACAGACCAAAGCCGCAGCACAATCTCCAGGAGGATGGTCCTCTGCCCCTACCAAGGCGGTTGTACGCTGTGCTCTTTACTAAACTCTCCCAACTCTATCCTACCATTGTGTTATGCATCCTGGTGCCAACAGAAAATACAACGCCCAACAATCACCCAATAAACCCACCTCCACCTATCAACCCATAGCCCCACCACCTCTATCTCATCCTCCTATCATCCCACAGCCCACTCAACTCTACCTGTCACCCCATAACCACCCCACCTCCACTTATCACTCCATGTGGAGTTTGTACAAAGGGGGAGCACAGATAGGGAAGCATTGAAAAAAAATTAATTCTAAGATGTTTGTGTGCTAAATTCTTTAAGGACAGGTCATGGCTGGGGGAAGTCATCATGATGGGCTGGACAGGGTGCAAAGGAAAAGAGAACAATTCCAGTCATATAAGTAATCTCCTATGAGTTCCTGGATGTAACTGCTCTGTAATTATGTCTGCAGAGCCTGTGTTCAACTGGTATCTACCAGTACATGGTTACTGTATGGGGGTAATATTGGTAGAAGTGTAATGGTTTAAGGATCAGGCACACTTTTGTGACAGCTTTCAGATCATCTGGATGCTAAATAGGCTATCCAAAGTCCAGGAAAGCTAGGTGATGCCAAACCCATCAAATGGCTTTCTTCCAGGACTGTTACACAGTTGGATATAGCAGGTATGGCCTTTTTGTGACGGGTGTGTGACTTGTTATAAAGAATATGTGGTTATGCAAATCCTGGGGGCGGTACGATATGCACGTTCCAGCTCTGAATCTTCCTGAAGGCCACTTTCAAAAGTTGGCAAGTATGGTGTTCATCCAGGAAGATCCTGACATTGACTAAATTTTGGCGAGTGTTGTGCAAAAATACTGCACCGCATTGCTGGTAGGAGAGGGATTCTTGCAGAAGGAAAGTGAATATGAGAGGTAAAATTCCTCAGCTTGTGCACTGAGATAGATCTACATCACCTAAAGCCATTGAAAAAAAGTCTAAAAAAAAGAAGCAGTATTGAGCACAGGACAAAAAACACAGAGAAAAACAAATCCTAAAACCTAAAAACGACCATTTTATGGACAGTGTTAGTTTTTTGTCGTATTTTTTGGCAAAGCTTTCTGAACATTTTTTGAACGTTTTTAAGTCACTTTTGTAACCTATGCAAGATTTTAAACCCCCCAGGCAGTTTCTCAGCAGAAAAGTTGCCAAATAACATGACAAAAGACACCCAAAACCTGCCCGGCAGTTTACATAGACTTCTGTAGTGATTTTTCTGCTGGACACTGTCAGGTTTTTACAATATGTTTCTAAAACTGCTGGCGCCAGAAAATGAGCAGAAAAAAATGGACCTGTGTAGACTACAGGTCGTTTTTTGTATTAAAGTCTATGCTCTTGTTATTCAATGGTTTCAAAATGCTAATCCTTTTGTGTGCTACATAGACATAGCCTAACACAAAGAAGGAAAAAAAAATACCAGACCCCTTAATAGATACTGGGTCAAGGAGACAACCCAATTATACAAATGCCCAGCATAAACTATATAGTATGCAGAAACTACCAAGAGAAACAGTATGCCTTCAGGCTAAACGTAAGAAATTAAAATATAACGTTTATAAGTGTACAATAAAAAGGACCTAACCAGTCCCTAATAAACCTACACACTAAATACCTAAATACAAAGTGGGGTACCTGCCCCGACAAGGGCAACCCCGCTTCGGAACATAAGCTACCCAACCTTTGACAACCCTACATATAGACAGGAGGCCACGAGGAGGCTAAAGCCTACAAACTAAAAGTACAGGGCAAATAATGATACAAAACAAGCCTCAAACGGGTGGACAACAATTTGAAAGAACACATACACAGAGTGTGCAAGACGTACACCGCCCTGTGTAAGACTAGAAATATACAGATATCATTATAAGCTTACTAAATAGAGGCAACATGAATTCCACCAATACAAGTTCAATAGGTAACAGTGATCAATCCCACCAATACAAGGTCCATTCCACAAATGCAAGTTCCAACGCGTGTCCCCCAGAGGTCACCTGGGTTCATCAGGGAACATATGTGGAAGTACAAGGGCGGACAAAGCCTACAATATTAGTAGGATGATATAGATAAGATAATAAGTAAAGAAATCTTACATCCCTTGAATGGAGTGATGTCAATTAATTAGGGTCCCGTTAGGCATAATGAGTATCCCATGTCAGTGGCAGTGCTGCCAGATAGAGGGTAGTCAGACAAGACAGAGAAGCACTAAGGACTCATCCCCACCAGCATTGATAAACATTACTGAGCAATTTTCACCAAGATTAAGGTGGGATATTAAAGAGAATGTTTCATCAGAACATGAACACTTATTGGTTTTTGTCAGCAGGTGATGCACAACTTGTACAAGTCTGGTTCATCCTTGGGTGAAATTTACCCGAAGCTGCCTCGTTCATCTGTACAAACAATTATACGTGAGTACAAACAAGATGGAAATGTCCAGCCATCATATCATTCAGGAAGGAGATGGGTTCTGTGCTTCAGAGATGAATGCGATTTGGTCCGATATGTGCATATAAACCAAAGAAAAAAAGCAAAAGACCTTGTGAAGATGCTGGCGGAAGCTGGTAAGATTGTCTCATTACTGTATCAACAAGGGCTGAAAGGAGACTCTGCCTGGAATATACTATTACTCCAGAAGAAAATATGGAAGCCAGATTAATGTTTGCAAATGCACACAGGAACAAAGACCTATGTGTTAGGGATGGTCAGGGACGCACACAAGACACGGACAAGTGGGGCCCTGACACTGATCCCAGCCTCTGTCCCTGCCTTTTGGGGAACCCAACTCCTTAACAGGCCGGCCCCAACCAGAAGACTCAAGGCTACACTGAACAGCGTGCACAGACAAAGACAAACAAACAAAGAACACAGAACCAGTAGTCGGACACTCCAAGTCAATAACGGGGCGGGCAGCGCGGTACAGAATCGTGAGGCAAAGGAGAAACCAGAAACAAGCAGAGATCAATAGCACAGAGAAACAACAATATGACATGCTAACTATAAAGGCACGCAGTATAGCAGGCATAGAGGAGAGGAAGCAGCGGCTATATATAGGAAAGGGGTAGAAGTAGAGGAGCTAGGATAGGTGGAAGGACCTGTCAATCCAGGGAGCTGATTAACCCCTATGAGTGCTGGAGGATTTCTGGCCAAGGCGTCGACCAGAAATCAATCAAGGTACGAGGCTACAGGGAAGTGTTCACACAAGGCGGCAAGGCCGCAGCTATAATCGCCGCGGCAGTGGCCGGCGACCAGGGCAAAATGGCACGGACGTGACAGTACCCCCCCTTCTATGAGGGGCCACCGGACCCTCCTTAGATCCCCCTGGCTTGAATGGGTTGGCTCGGTGAAATTTTGTCACCAGTTCGGGGGCATGCAAGTCCCTAGACGCCACCCATACCCGTTCTTCCGGACCGTACCCCTTCCAGTGCACCAGGTATTGGAGGGCATTCTGAACCCTGCGAGAGTCGATAATACGCTCTATTTCATATTCTAATTCCCCTTGTATGACCACCGGATGAGGAGGAGGGCGACCGACCACAGCAGGGATGTACTTTTTTAGGAGA
Organism: Phyllomedusa bahiana; assembly: GCA_025379985.1. Taxonomy (NCBI): domain Eukaryota; kingdom Metazoa; phylum Chordata; class Amphibia; order Anura; family Hylidae; genus Phyllomedusa; species Phyllomedusa bahiana. The sequence continues at coordinate 27,450 of JAODAL010014327.1, read as the reverse complement.
GATTTGTGGAATACCGGATGGATACGGAGTGAACTTGGAAGACGGAGTCTGAAAGATACCGGGTTAATAATTTCAGTGATAATGAATGGACCGATAAACCGAGGGGCGAACTTAGTAGATGGCACCCGAAGACGGAGATTTTTAGTCGAGAGCCACACCTTGTCGCCAACTACATATTCAGGTCCAGGTCGGCGTTTTTTATTAGCGTAATTGATTTGCTGAGCTTGGGCTTTTTCTAGAGTCTCATGACTCCTAGCCCAGACTGTGCACAGTCGCTTAACGGCGGATTTGACACTAGGGAGTTTAGATTCGCAACCTGTAGCGGCGGAATATCTGGGGTGAAACCCGTAATTACAGTAAAAGGGGGAGAGTTTGGTCGAGGAATTCTCATGATTGTTAAGGGCGAACCATGGGCAAAAATTCATTCCACCTCTCCTGGCATTCCGAAACGTAGCATCTGAGGTATTGTTCTAGCGACTGGTTAAGTCTCTCAGTTTGCCCGTTAGTCTCGGGATGAAAGGCGGATGAGAAGGACAGAGAGATGCCCAATTTACCACAGAATGCTCTCCAGAACCTCGACACAAACTGTACCCCTCTGTCAGATACAATGTTGGAGGGAATACCATGGAGTCTAAGTATATGACGGACAAATAAATCAGCGAGGAGTTTGGCTGAAGGCAATTTCCTCAAAGCAATGAGATGACACATTTTAGAGAATCGGTCTACCACCACCCAAATCACCGATCTACCCTTGGAGGGGGGAAGATCGGTGATGAAATCCATTGAGATGTGAGACCAGGGCCTATTGGGCAACGGGAGGGGGTGCAATAATCCCTCGGGGAGGCGTCGGGGTACCTTTGCCCTGGCACAGGTCTCACAAGCAGCAACAAATGCTTTCACATCATGCTGCCATGAAGGCCACCAATAGGTACGGGACAGAAGGTACCCGGGGCCCGCGATGCCAGGATGCCCAGACAAAATTGAGGAGTGAACCTCCTCCAGAATTTTCAAACGAAGGTGACATGGAACAAAAAGTTTACCGGGGGGTAGTCCGGGTGGGACCGAGCCTTGAGAGTTCGCAATAGCAGAGACTAAATCTGTAGTAAGGGTAGCCACGACTACTCCCGGAGCAAGGATATTCCCCGGTTCCTCCTCTGAGAAGTCACTCATACCAAAACTTCGAGACAAGGCGTCGCCCTTAACATTCTTAGCCCCTGGACGGTAGGTTACTACAAAGTTGAACCTAGTAAAGAACAAGGCCCATCGCGCTTGACGAGGGTTCAATCGCTTAGCATTGTCAAGATATAACAGATTTTTATGATCTGTAAGAACAGTTACTCTATGTCTAGCCCCCTCCAGAAGGTGTCTCCACTCTTCGAAAGCCCATTTAATGGCGAGCACTTCCCTGTTACCAATATCATAGTTAATCTCGGTGGTAGAGAATTTTCGGGAGAAGGCGATGGGTCTGAGATTGGTATAAGGTTCAGTCCCCTGAGACAGGACGGCCCCTACACCCGTTTCCGACGCATCTACCTCCACAACAAAGGGTTGTTCTGGGTCAGGGTGGACCAAGACAGGTGCAGACAAAAAACATTTTTTCAGTGTAACAAATGCTTGCTCGGCTTCTGGTGCCCAGGAGGTGGGGTCACTCCCTTTCTTAGTAAGGTCAGTAAGGGGTTTAACAATCAGGGAAAAATTCTTAATAAATTTGCGATAATAGTTAGCAAAACCTAAAAAAACGTTGGATCTCTTTTAAGGTGGTAGGCCGTACCCACTCAGTGATGGCAGAAACCTTTTGTGAATCCATACTTATAGAACTGGGACTCAATATGTACCCCAGGAACCCTATCTCCTGGACTCCGAACAAACATTTAGACAATTTGGCGCATAGTTGATTCTGACATAACCTGGAGAGGACCTCCCTGACATGATCTCGATGGGTATCGTAATTCGGGGAAAATATGAGGATGTCATCTAGATACACAATTACAAAATGACCTAGAAGGTCCCTGAAAATGTCATTAACAAATCGTTGGAAGACGGCAGGTGCATTACAAAGACCGAAAGGCATGACTAAGTATTCGAAATGCCCCTCAGGGGTATTAAAGGCCGTCTTCCATTCGTCACCTTCTCTGATTCGAATCAGGTTGTACGCCCCCCCGAAGGTCGACCTTGGAGAACCATTGGGCGCCCACAACCTGATTAAGAAGATCCGGGATCAGGGGAAGTGGATGCTGGTCTTTGAAATCAGAGACAAAATCGGGAATGGGATAGTTATCGTTTATGGAGCATACCAAAGACTGTACAGTTTTCAAATGATCACCACATGAGTTCCCCCATTTTATCAACTCAGCATTCCTCCAGTCAAACACCGGGTTATGGAGGCGTAACCAGGGTAACCCTAGAATAATGTCCATGGTAAGTCCCTCCATGACAAAGAAAGACAGTTGTTCAAAATGCAAACATCCAACATTCAGGGTTATTTCGGTAGTTCGGTATTTAATCCTTCCCTCCATTAGGGGGGTAGAATCTGCGCCTGAAACCAAAAAGGGAGAACATAGTGGAATTAGCTCTAAACCTAAGGCTTTAGCCACCGCCATGCTAATAAAATTAACGGCAGCCCCCGAATCGATCAAGGCATGGCAAGCAAAACTCTTAACCCCGAAGATTAGAGTTACAGGCAAGGAAAGCTTGTTATCCAAGTTAGGGGGTACCTGTACGCCTGAGTTATCCTTCCTGACGTTCTTCAGGCGTTTGTTGCTTTCCCACGGAGACTTGGGCCTGGTGGGGCAGCTCCTCAGGACATGACCGGACTCTCCACAGTAGAAGCACAACGCGTTTTCCACCCGATGTTTCCTTCTGATCGCTGCCGACGTGGAGCCCAATACCATAGGTTCCTCTCCTGCACCCCAAGCGGGAGAGGGCGAAGGTAGTAGAGGAGAAGTAGGAAAACCAGCGGAGAAAGGTTGGACAGGAGAGTCAGCCCTGAACTGCCCAGAGGACCCCCCAATCCTTTCCCTGCGTCTCTCTCTCAACCTCCGGTCAATAGAGATAGCCAAAGTCATTAAGTCCCCTAAAGTCTCTGGAATAGGATGGCTGACCATAGCATCCTTCACTGCCTCGGACAGCCCTTGTCTAAAGAGAGTTTTGAGGGGTTGGTCAGGCCACCCAATTACTGAACTCCATTGGCGGAACTCGGAGCAGTAATCCTCAGCCGAGCGGCGACCCTGCTGTATGGACAGGAGACTGGTTTCAGCTAAAGCCATCATAAATCTGTCCCAGCGCTAGAAAAAATGTGTCCACCGATCGCCATTCCTGGGCCTCGGGGGGTATGCCTAGTGCCCACACCTGTGGTGGTCCCTGGAGGAGTGACACCGCCATGGCGACTTTTTCAGCCTCAGAGGAAAAATGGGAAAACCGAAAAAACAGACGGCAGGATTCCCTGAAGGTCCGAAATTTATCAGGGTTACCGTCGAAGCAGTCAGGTAACCGCATGTTAGGTTTGTATTGTCCCAGAGGCCCAGGAGCAAGTGTGGGTACAGATGGGACGACTGGATCAGGGGCTGGAGTAGACATGTCGTCCAGGCGAAGCGATATCTGGGACATAAGACCCGCCATGCCCTGAAACTGGGTAGTTAATTCGTCCAAGCGGTCAGAAACCGATAGATCGGTGTTCATCCTGAACCGCCGGGGAATTTGTTTGGAGTAAGGGCCTGCTATAATGTTAGGGATGGTCAGGGACGCACACAAGACACGGACAAGTGGGGCCCTGACACTGATCCCAGCCTCTGTCCCTGCCTTTTGGGGAACCCGACTCCTTAACAGGTCGGCCCCAACCAGAAGACTCAAGGCTACACTGAGCAGCGTGCACAGAAAAAGACAAACAAACAAAGAACACAGAACCAGTAGTCGGACTGTCCAAGTCAATAACGGGGCGGGCAGCGCGGTACAGAATCGTGAGGCAAAGGAGAAACCAGAAACAAGCAGAGATCAATAGCACAGAGAAACACCAATATGACAGGCTAACTATAAAGGCACGCAGTATAGCAGGCATAGAGGAGAGGAAGCAGCGGCTATATATAGAAAAGGGGTAGAAGTAGAGGAGCTAGGATAGGTGGAAGGACCTGTCAATCCAGGGAGCTGATTAACCCCTATGAGTGCTGGAGGATTTCTGGCCAAGGCGTCGACCAGAAATCAATCAAGGTACGAGGCTACAGGGAAGTGTTCACACAAGGCGGCAAGGCCGCAGTTATAATCGCCGCGGCAGTGGCCGGCGACCAGGGCAAAATGGCACGGACGAGACACTATGTTTTTGGAGACATGTGGTCTGACAAAACTAAAATTTAACTGTTTGGTCATAATGACCATCATTACATTTGGAGGAAAAACGGAGAAGCTTGGAAGCCTAAGAACACCATCCCAACTGTAAAACACGGGGCTGGCAGCATCATGTTGTATGTTGTTTTTCTGCAGGGTTGACTAGTGAACTCCACAAAATAGATGGCATTATGAGGAAAGAAGATTATGTGGCAATACTGAAGCAGTATCTCAAGACATCAGTCAGGAAGTTAAAGCTTGGGTAGAAATGGGTCTTCCAAATGGACAGCGACCCAAAGCATACTGCCATATTGGTTACAAAGTGGCTTAAGGATAACTAAGTCAATGTTTTGGAGAGGCCATTACAAAAGTCTGATCTCAATCCTACTCAAAATGTATGGGTAAAGCTGAAAAGGCAGGTGTGAGAAAGGCGACCTACAAACATGTCTAATTTACACCAGTTCTGTCAGGAGGAATGGGCCAAAATTCCAACCAACTATTGTGAGAAGCTTGAGGAAGAATATTCAAAACGTTTGACCCAGGTCGTACAGTTTAAGGGCAATGCTACCAAATACTAATGAAATGTATATAAATTTTTGACTTTGTCGAAAGTAATAAAAATGCCTTAAACATTTTTCTCCCTCTCATTATTCTGGCCTTTGGCAAATATAAATAATTGTGGTTATCCTAGTTGATAGTGAGAAGAACATGAATATGTGTCTTTTTATATAGTGTATGTAAACTTCTGGTTTCAACTGTACATACAAAACATTGGCCTTCATTAGACAGATATATTATAATAATATCAAAAATTGTAATATTGATGTAATTAATAAATACTCATAACACCTGCAGATATACACTCACCGGCCACTTTATTAGGTACACCATGCTAGTAACGGGTTGGACCCCCTTTTGCCTTCAGAACTGCCTCAATTCTTCGTGGCATAGATTCAACAAGGTGTTGCAACGATGCTCAATTGGTACAAGGGGCCCAAAGAGTGCCAAGAAAATATTCCCCACACCATGACACCACCACCACCAGCCTGAACCGTTGATACAAGGCAGGATGGATCCATGCTTTCATGTTGTTGACGCCAAATTCTGACCCTACCATCCGAATGTCGCAGCAGAAATCGAGACTCAGCAGACCAGGCAACGTTTTTCCAATCTTCTACTGTCCAATTTCGATGAGCTTGGGCAAATTGGAGCCTCAGTTTCCTGTTCTTAGCTGAAAGGAGTGGCACCCGGTGTGGTCTTCTGCTGCTGTAGCCCATCTGCCTCAAAGTTCGCCGTACTGTGCGTTCAGAGATGCTCTTCTGCCTACCTTGGTTGTGACGGGTGGCTATTTGAGTCACTGTTGCCTTTCTATCAGCTCGAACCAGTCTGCCCATTCTCCTTTGACCTCTGGCATCAACAAGGCATTTCCGCCCACAGGACTGCCGCTCACTGGATGTTTTTTCTTTTTCGGACCATTCTCTGTAAACCCTAGAGATGGTTGTGCGTGAAAATCCCAGGAGATCAGCAGTTTCTGAAATACTCAGACCAGCCTTTCTGGCACCAACAACCATGCCACGTTCAAAGGCACTCAAATCACCTTTCTTCCCCATACTGATGCTCGGTTTGAACTGCAGAAGATTGTCTTGACCATGTCTACATGCCTTAATACACTGAGTTGCCGCCATGTGATTGGCTGATTAGAAATTAAGTGTTAACGAGCAGTTGGACAGGTGTACCTAATAAAGTGGCCGGTGAGTGTACACTCACCCTATCAGGAATTCATAACACAGCAGCATTCAATATAATCCATTGAACAAATTCAAAAGAAAACCAATACTAAGAGACAAAAACATAGAAAAATGGAACATACTTCTACTTGAGATTCTACAATGGTGTTCACTGTATGGGATAAATGTTGTTATATGTTAATAGATAAGACTTGAACGAATACTGCGCAATTATCTGTACATTTTTTGTTATTATTTGTAGAATAGCAAAAAGGTATTTTGAACTTTTAACATTTTTTTATTTAAACTTTTATTTATAACTTAAACTATTAACTTTTTTTTTTTTTATACAATTACACTTGTACTTGTACTTGTAAGCTCCCTAGCATACTAGATCATTAGGAGATGCTATTGCTTGAACAGATTTCTACATTGCATAGATAATGCAGAAGTGTGTACAGAGATTTCTCTCCTACTATTTCCTGCTTTGCTGATGAGAGTAAATGGTTAAACAGCAGGGATCAGAGCTGGCTCCAATCCCTGCTGTTAGCAGCAGATGTCAGCTGTTATAATCAGTGAGCCCACTCCACAGTCCCTTACCGACATGATTACGTACATTTACATCACATGTCGGTAAGAGGTTAAAAGTTCAAAACACCCCCCTTTTTTCATTTCCCAGATTTAAAAAAAAATTTAATAAAAAAAGGAATCCTACTACCAAATCTGTAAAAGCCTGATCTATTAAAATACAACTTTATTTATCCTACACAGTGAACAATTAAAAAAAAAATACCCAGCTCCAAAATTAGAAAGCGTTAATCAAGAAGTTACAGGTAAAGGAAAATAGTACCAATGAAAACCATGCTTCAATTTGCAAAAAGCCAGGATTCCTCACACATTTCCATATTTGGAAAAATAATGAAGTTATTAGTCGTAGAAAATGGCGCTAAAAAGCAAATTACATTTTAAAAAAATCAGAATCATACTGACCCGCAGAATAAAAATAAGGTGTCATTTATAGTGCACCTCCAAAAAAGGTGATGCAATTGGTTTTGTTCGCATTCCACCTACCTGGGAAGGGCACAGCCGCAGGCATCATGCCTCAAGTCAAGGACAGGCATTTACATTTTCTGGAGGGGAAGGTAAGGGGGCACCTTTTGCCCTATTTGTTTAAGGCACCAAAATGCCTTGTCCTAACCTTGCACACACTACATGTGTTTTTTAGACCAATGTGGGATACCAGCCAAAATATGCATAAAAATACATTGTGTGAACAAAGCCCTAGTATATTTATTATTTCTATATTCTGTTGTATTTTCACACACGTCTTATAACAGGAAAAGGCATTTTTCTGAACATTTTTGTCAGCTGCCCTGAAAATTATGGTTTTGTTAGCATAAAGAAGAAATTTTACTGTTGCTAGTTTTAGTCTGGAAGAGTTGGAGAGATTATCTGACTGAATTGTCTGAAATCTTCCTATTTGCATTGATTCTCCCTCAGCCGGCAAATTAAATTGCTGTAAAAAGCATTTTGAGACACCTTGAAATGATTATCAGTCTTTATTTTATCTAGCAGTCCTATTATTCTGAATTCACATCCCTTGCTTTTAGACAGAATCTTGACATAAATTATTTCCCTAATTAATTTTCTCATCTTCTCTCAGTGGAGCTAAGTGGCCATGCTGCAGTGTATTCATATGCCCACTGCCCTTCCAAAAGTAAAGAACTTTTATGTAAGGTTTATATACCAACCCCTAGTGTAACTTTACCCGAGAACATGCCATCTATTCATGAACCTCCTACATGAATTAAACACATAATTAGTATTACATACTAAAAATAATAACAACTTGACAGATTTATTCATTTTCTTGCATGAGTTTTTTTCTGACTGGAAGAACATTTAAATAGAGCCTGTCAAGGGAGTTATGCTGCCCTATCTGAAAGCAGGATGTGACAGAGGAAGAGAAGCAAAGCTCTGTGATAAATAGGCTTAGATGATATGAAGCAAGATTTCGTTAAAAACACATAAAATAGGAAAACTGAAAGTGAAAGTCCTGCTTACCCCACCCACATGCAGGGATTGACAGTTTTCTTTGTATTCACACTGAAACTGGGAAAAATGTCAATCACTGTATGTGGGCGATGCAGGCAGGACTGTCACTGTCTCTAAAGGAGAGCCTATATAATCACAGAGCTCAGCTTCTCTTCCTCTATCACATCCTGCTCACAGATAAGGTAAGAAAAACCACCTGACAGATTTCCTTTAAGTAGACATAAAGGATTATCATATTGAAATAAGGAAACAGTTTCAAGTATAGGAAGGTAGTCCTGTGCTTCTGTAATAGTGTCAGTTATATACTGTATCTCACAAAAGTGAGTACAACCCTCACATTTTAGCAGGGGCTTAACTACCGGGGTAGCAGACGTAGTAGCTGTCCCCTAAGAACCCGGGCCCCGGGGCAGCTGCTACCACGTCTACTTCCCCACTAGTTCTGCTCCTGCGCACGCCGGCAGTGAACATAACAGTTCACTGCCGGCGGGTGCGGAACTGCAGGGCCCAGCGCATCCCGCTGCTGAATGCCCGGTCCCCCTGGCCCAAGCGTTCAAAGGCAGGACTGCCCGGTGCTAGCAGAGTGGAGCACCGCCTGCGCTCTGCTAATCTGCTACCCGGTGCCGGCCCCACAGTGCTGACGTGGGCGTTGCAATGATGTGATATCATCGCGGCGAGCACAGACTGGGGCAGGTGAGTAAGCATGGGGCAGGTGAGTAAGTGATTTCTTTCTTTTTTTTTTTTACATTTAAGTAGGCTGGCTGCCTGACTCCCCCATATAGCCTTCCTGGCCCCCCTATAGCCTGCCTGAACCCCCTTATAGCCTGCCTGAACCCCCTTATAGCCTGCCCGACCCCCCCATAGCCTGCCTATATGACCCACCTATAGACTGCCTAAAGCCTGCTTGCCTACCTATATGGCCCTTATATCCTGCCTAAAACCTGCCTGCCTATTTGGAGCCCCCTATAGCCTCTTTACCTACCTATTTGGGCTCCACCTATAGTCTATCTACCTATGTGGGCCCCACCTATAGCATCTACCTGTGTGGGCCCCTCCTATAGCTTATCTACTTAGTTACCTGTGGTCCAACTACTGCCTATTTAGCTGCCAGGGGCCTAGCAACAGCCTACTTAGCTACCTTGGGGAGGCCTGTCAATCTACCTACCTCCCTGTAGCCTACCTACTTGGGGACCACCTATAACCTACCAGTGGCCTGCGTACTTAGCTACCTGGGGCCTAACTAACTAACTGGGGCCTAACTTTTGCCTACCTAGAGCCAATCTAACTACCTACCTGTAGCCTACCTGCCTAATTGAGATCTCAAGGGCCTACCAACCTATCTAATGGGAGTTTACCTGGTGACATGATTCTGAGGGGTACAGGCCATAGCTGTAATACAATCTTCAGGGGGTGAATCCTTCGTTCCTCCCCTACCCTCTAGGAGACCCGGCCTCTAAGCTATTGCCTAAACCCCTCTGCCACCACTTGGAAGTTTTTACAGAGGTGAGGGACAGTGATAGAGGTGCTGGAAAAGTGAGGATTCTAAGATATTTATGTCTACATCTGCAGGGAGAAGTCATCATGGCAGTCTGGACTGGATGCAGAACAAAAGGGAAAGTGACTTGTCAGAGAAATGTCACCTGTGAGTCACAAGATGTAGCTGCACTGTAATCACTTATATGTCTGCAGAGCCTGTGTACACTGGTATCTACAACTATATTGTCACTGTATGGTGGTAAGATACAGTCTGTAGGGCACCTGTGTACACTGGTATATACTACTATATGGTCACTATATGGCGGTAATATAGGTCTTTGTATACAGATCTTTATTCAGTAATAGTATAGGGGTATTATTCAGTCACTGTTTGGTGGTAATTTGTGGTCGTGTTCTGGTAAATGTTCATGTTCGGGAAGGTAGGGGGCCCCCATCCAAAAGCTTGCTATGGGGCACAGGCTTCTCTAGTTACGCCCCTGCATTTTAGTAAATATTGTATTATATTTTTTCATAAAACAACACTATATATATGACACTTTGATACAATGTAAAGTAGTTAGTGTACAGCTTGTATAACAGTATAAATTTGGTGTGCCCTCAAAATAATTCAACATACAACCATCAACGTCTAAACCACTGGCAACAAAAGTGCCCAATTTGCCATTTTCCCTCCACGATGTTGTGTGATTCATTAGTGTTACAAGGTCTCGGGTGTGAATGGAGAGCAGGTGTGTTAAATTTGATCTTATTGCTCTAACACTCCCTCATACTGGTGACTGTAAGTTCAGCTTTGCACCTCATGACAAAGAACTCTCTGCTGATATGAAAAAATAATTGTTGCTCTACATAAAGATGGCCTAGGCTATAAGATGATTGCCAACACCCTGAAACTGAGCTTCAGCATGGTGGCCAAGACCATACAGTGGTTTAACAAGACAGGTTCCACTCAGTACATGCCTCAGCATCATATCCAGAGACTGTCTTTTCAAAATAGACATATGAGTGCTGCCAGCGTTGCTGCAGAGGTTAACCCCTTCCAGACATTGGACGTACCTGTATGTCCTAGCGGGAAATTACTTCCCGCAAATGGATGTACAGGTACGTCCTGGACATCGTGCTGACTCTCAAGCAGAGCCCGCATGATCGCAGCATAGGACTAGCTGTATATTACAGCTGGCCCCATACTGTGTTGCCCGCGGCAAAAGTGAGCTGCAGCCACAGGGGTTAAGCCCTTAGCTGGCACGATTAATTGCAATCATGGAAGCTAAGCGAAAGACAGAAGAGAGGGAGCTCCCTCTATTTCCATTGGCATCACTGCAATGTAATCACAGCTGCTGATGGCTTCCCTAACAGTTCGGAAGGCTTAAAAAGGCTTCCAGGCTGCCTGTGACGTCACTATGCCTGGCCCTGCATGGTGATTGACTGCGGCCATGGATAACAGTACTGATATGTACTGCTCTTCATTACAACAGTGATCTAAAGATCATTGATACAAGTTGCCAATGGGGACAAGTAAAAAAAAGTGGAAAAAAAGGTAAAACATAAAACACAAAAAAATAAAAAACGTACACCCCTGACAAACCCCAATTGCTCCAATCGTAACGACCTACATTTTAAATCTCTCATGTTATTTAACCCATACAGTGAATACCATAAAAAAGTCACAGAATTGTGATTTTTGTTTATCCTGCAGCACATAAAATGGAATAAAAAGCGCCCAAAAAGTCATATAAATGCCAATGGTGTGGTATCAATGAAAACGTCAGTTCAACCCGCAAAAAAAAGCTCTAAAACAGCTCTGTATATAGAAAAATGAGAGCGTTATGGCTATCAGAAGATAGTGATGCATAAATATTGTTTTACACAATGAAAACTTTTTTTCTAAAGAGCTTCAACATAAAAAAAAACTATATACATTGGAAATCCCCGTAATCATATTGACCCACAGAATAAAACTAACTTGTCACATGTACTGCACAGTGAGCGCTATTAAAAACATAATAGAAAAACACTACTAGTATTGCAGTATTTTCCCCTCAGAAATTATACCAATAAAAACATGAACTCATCCTACAGAAAACAAGCCCCGACACTGCTCTGTACACAGAAAAATAAAAAGACAATGGCTCTCATACTATGGTGATGCAAAAATGTGTTTTTCTTTTTGAATAAAAGTGTTTTTATTGTGAAAAAGCAGTAAAACGTTTACAAAATATACAATTTGGGTATTGCTGTAATCGTATTAACCTGGTGAGTAAAGTTAACATGTCATTTATATCACACTGTGACTGCTGTAAAAACATCTCACAAACATTTTGATAAAAAGTGATCAAAGTGTCATATGCACCCCATAATGGTACCCATAAAAAATTTCAACTCATCCCGCAAAAAACAAGCCCTTAATAAGCTCCATATACAGAAAAATAAAAAGTTATGGCTATCAGACTATGACAACATAAAAACGCAATTTTTTATAAATGCATTTCTATTGTGTACAAGTAATAAAACATAAAAACTATATAAAATGTATATCATTGTAATTGTACCGACCCGCATAGTAAAGTTATCCTGTCATTTATACCGCAAGGCAAATGCTGTAAAAATTAAACCCAAAAAGCAATGGCGGAACTGTGTTTTTTCTCCCTCTATTTTCATGGCCCAGTGCTAAAAAAAACTTTGGAACTCCTATGCACCTAAATTGCACAATACACCTCTAAATGAGATCCATGAGGGGTTTAGAATCCAAAATGGGGTAACTTCTGGAAGGTTTCACCTGTTCTGGTACTTTGGGGGCTTTGAGGACACCCACCAAAATCTGCGTTCCAAAAGCCATATAGCGCCCCCTCCCCTGTAACCCTCGCCATGTGCCCGAACAGCAGGTATTGAAGAACTTGGAAGAAATTGAGTAACAAATTTTCGGGTGCTTTTTTTCCCATGATCAGAGCCTATCGCAAAGATAATTTGTGAAATACCTGTGGTGTTTAAGGGGTTCAGTTTCCATTATAGGATCTTTTAAGTAATTTTTATTAAGTTTAAGCACCTTAGGGTGTCCGCAAACTTGTAATGAAAATGAGACCCCCAAATGAGAAAATAGTAATGAAAATGAGATCTCAAAGTCCAGTAGGTGCTCTTCCTTTTCAGCGACTTGTGGTTGAGCTAAATAGCGCACTAAGGTCACATTTGGAATATTTCTAAAAACAGCAGAATTGGGGAATCAATGTTGAGTTGCATTTCCCTGTTATCATCCACTGTGTGCCAGTGAATAATGGATAAAAAAAATAAAAATCTGAAAAAGTGAAAAAATTTTCATTTCACATCCGCTTTAATTTCTGTGAAACAGATAATGGGTTAATAAACTTTCTAAATACTTTTTTGAATACTTTAAGGGGTGTAGTTTATTAAATTGAGTTATATATGGTGGTAACATACAGGCCTCTCAAAGCCACATCAGAACTGGACTAGTCCCTAAAAAATCTATGTTGCAAATTTTCTTGAAAATGTCCCCTGAGGTCTTAAAAAAATAAAAAGTCATTTATAAAATGATGCCAACCTACAGTGGACATATGGTAGATGCTGTCTTACACGCAGAAATTTTTTAATTTTGAAAATTGTAAATGTTTCAAAATTTTCACAAATAAACAGGGATTGTATGGACCAAGATTTGTTATTAACTTAAAGCACAATGTGTCAGTCTCAGAATCACATGGATAGGTAAAACTATCAAAAAGTTATTCCAACATAAAGAGACACATGTCAGATTTCAAAAATGGGGCTCTGTCAGAGTGGTCAAAACTGTCTACGGCAATAAGAGGCTCAAGGGATGGGGGTCAGTCTGTCAGTGCTCAGAACATACACCGCCCACTGCATCAATTTGGTCTGCATGGCTATTGCCCGAAAAGGAAGCCTCTTCTAAAGATGATGCACAAAAAAGCCTGCAAACATTTTGTTGAAGACAAGCAGACTAAGGACATGGATTATTGGGACTATGTCCTGTGGTCTGATGAGACCAAGATAAATTTAATTGGTTGAGATGGTGTCAAGCGTGTGTGACAGCAACCACGTGAGGAGTACAAAGACAAGTGTGTCTTGCCTACAGTCAAGCATGGTGGTGGGAGTGTCATGATTTGGAGCTGCATGAGTGCTGCTGGCTGTGGGAAGCTACAGTTCATTGAGAGAACAATGAATATCAACATGTACTGTGACATACTGAAGCAGAGTATGATCCCAACCCTCCGGAAACTGGACTGCAGGGAAGTATTCCAACATGATAACAACCCTAAACAAACCTCCAAGACAACCATTGCCTTGCTAAAGAAAATGAGGGTAAAGGTGCTGGACTGGCCAAGTATGTCTCCAGACCTAAACCCTATTGAGCATCTATGGTCTATCCTCAAACGGAAGGTGGAGGAGCACAAGAGGCGACATGTATGAATCTCGGTGCGTCGGAGCGCACGTTTCGCCCGATTTCAAGTGAAAGCTGCGCCTCATGTATGTCGGCGCCCGAGGTGTGCTCATATATGCGGTGTAAAGTCCATCGCGCCTCGCCAGTGCGTGAGGCGCAGTGCGGGACTTAGGCGCAGTGTGGGACTGCGCCTAAGTTTCCTCGCCCGAGGAGGTGCGCTCATACATGTGGTGAAAAGTTCCCTGCGCCTCGCCAGTGTGTGAGGCGCAGTGCAGTACTTAGGCGCAGTGCGGGACTGCGCCTAACATGTATTTCGATTCGAGACAGGCTGGAAATGAGCGAGAAAGCATTAAACATGTTAGTGAAGAGCAAAAAGAGTTGTCTTTCAAATGAATGAATGAATAAAGTGAAAAATCAAAGCTGTCTAAAAGCGATTAAATGTAGTGAAAAAGTGGATCATTAAAAATTAAAGTGAAAACATATGAGATCGCGCAAGAAATAAATCTCAGCTCTCAGCTCCATGAGACATGTGCCATGAGGGCTGGCACGGGTGCCGCGGTGCCCGGCGGCCACCCCCCTGCTCGCAGGCGATCCGGTGCGGGTGCCGCGGCTCCCCGCGACCATCCCCCTGCTTCCCGGTCCCTGGCGCCGCCTCACTTACCCGTCCACGCTCCTGTGAACGCTGCTCCTGCCTGTCCCGGCGGCCGCACGCGTACCCGCTGCTTAGGGCGCGCGCATGACGGCTGGTCTGGATTTAAAGGGCCAGCGCACCGTTAATTAGTTATTGACGGACGCTGGTTCTATATAAGGAATACGCCCCCAGCACTCTCTGCCAGTTTGTTGGTGTGCGTACCTTGTCTTGAGAGTGTTGGAAGTCCTGTCTGATTACCCGTGTATCAGTCCGTTCCGCTACGTTTCCTGACCTTGCCTGTTTGCAGTCTGCCCTGACCTTCTGCCCGTCTCTGACCACGAACCTCTGCCACCTGTCCTGACCTCCCGCCTGTCCCCGACTACGCCTTTGGATTACGATTCTGTACCACGCATTACCCCGACCGCCATCGCAAGCAAGTCACGTCAGGGGTAGCGACCTGGTAGCCTCACGCCGCAGCAAGTCCATCCCGCTTTGTGGCTGGGTTCTGGTGAATACCGGGGGCTACTTAGACTCCGCTCCCTGGCGTGGCTTAACTATCATCGACTGCGGTGGTCCAGCGAATCCACCGAACCATTACAGTACAAACTGGCCACTTCATTGGGGACTGTCCGGTATGTCCGGGAAACTCTCGCACCTAGGGCTCGCAGGAGAGGCATCCCTAGGTGTCAGTGCGGCCTCTCCCCGTCTGACCGTTCCCGTAATCTGTGGAATTTCGCCGGACAGCACCTTCCAAGCCACCGCCTTCCTTGATCCGGGGTCCGCTGGAAATTTTGTCAGCCAAGCTCTGGTCTCCAAATTTCGTCTCCCGGTGACCTCTCTGCAGAAACCCATGTTCGTCTCCTCCGTCAGTGGCGAATGCCTAAAGGACGCTATTCGGTTCTGCACTGCTCCCCTCACTTTGCAGATAGGCGCTCTACACATGGAAACTCAGACTTCTTGTTCTGCCTCGGTCCTCTTCGGAAATCCTCCTGGGCCTTCCTTGGTTACCAGTCCATGCTCCGACCTTGGACTGGAACACAGGCGAAATCATCCGTTGGGGCCCCGCGTGCCACTCGCAATGCCTTCCGGTACTCCGTCCTGCTCTACGACCCGCCTCTGTAAAGTCCACCAAGCCTCTGTCGGGTCTGCCCACTCCGTACCAGGATCTTGCCGATGTTTTTTCCGAAAGACAGGACGAAACTCTGCCCCCGCATCGCCCAATCGATTGTCCTATTGACCTGCAATCCGCCTCCCCGAGGTAGAGTCTATCCTCTCTCCGTCCCGTAGATTAAGGCTATGTCGGAGTATATCCAGGAGAATCTCCGTAAGGTACTCTCCGACCCTGTATCGATTATCGGGGACTTAACAAAATGACTATAAAAAAATCGATACCCCCTGCTTCTGATCTCGGAGCTGTTCGATCACCTCCGTGGCGCGAACATTTTTTCAAAGTTGGATTTATGGGGAGCATACAACCTGATTCGTATTCGTGAAGGCGACGAGTGGAAGACAGCCTTTAATACCAGAGATGGCCATTTTGAATATCTTGTCATGCCATTTGGCCTCTGCAACGTTCCGGCAGTGTTCCAGAACTTTGTCAATGAGATCCTCTGCGATCTCCTCTACGTCTGTGTCATCGTCTACCTAGATGATATCCTAATCTTCTCCCCTGACCTCGAAAATCACCGCCTCCACGTTCGCCAGGTGCTCAAACGTCTCCGTGACCACCAGTTATATGCCAAACTGGAGAAATGTTTGTTTGAACGCACCTCATTGCCCTTCCTGGGGTACATCGTCTCGGATAAGGGCTTTCAGATGGATCCCTCGAAATTGTCTGCAGTCCTACAATGGCCTCGACCAGTGGGCCTTTGCTCTATCCAATACTTTTTGGGGTTCGCAAATTATTACAGACAATTCATCTCGCATTTCTCCACGCTCGTGGCCCCGCTGGTGGCCCTTACGAAGAAAAATGCCAACCTTAAATCCTGGCCGCCAGAAGCCCAATAAGCATTTGATCGCCTCAAATCAGCGTTCGCTTCTGCTCCAGTTCTGTCTCGCCCGACCCGCAGCGTCCCTTTATCCTAGAAGTCGACGCCTCCTCTGTAGGTGCAGGCGCTGTTCTCCTTCAGAAGTCCTCCTCTGGAAAACTGCGTACTTGCGGCTTCTTCTCTAAAACCTTCACCCCAGCCGAAAAGAATTATACAATCGGTGATCGCGAATTACTGGCTATTAAGTTAGCCCTAGAAGAATGGCGGCACTTGCTGGAGGGAGCTCGTCACCCCATCGATATATTCACCGATCACAAAAATCTTCTCTATCTGCAGTCTGCCCAACGACTGAACCCTCGGCAAGCCAGGTGGTCACTTTTTTTCGCCCGCTTTGATTTTCTTCTCCACTTTCGGCCTGCTGGGAAGAACGTCAGAGCAGACGCCCTCTCTAGATCCTCGGACACAGTGGGCTTGGAACCACCTCTGCAGCACATAATTCCTCCGGAACGTCTCCTCACGGCGGCCCCTGTGGACCTTCAACATCCGCCTTCTGGGAAGACCTACGTACGTCCTGCCATGCGGCCTCGTATCCTGAAGTGGGGACATGCCTCTCGAACAGCTGGTCACCCTGGAGTCCATAAATCTCTGCAACTAATCTCTCGTTATTATTGGTGGCCCACTCTCGCTCGAGATGTTAGAGACTTTGTCCTGGCCTGTACCTCTTGTGCCCGTAATAAAGTCCCTCGTCTCAGACCCGCGGGCCTGCTTCAGCCTCTCCCGGTGGCAGAAAGACCTTGGTCCCATATAGTCATGGACTTTGTTACGGACCTCCCGGCCTCCTCTGGAAACACTGTCATCTGGGTGGTGACAGATAGATTTTCGAAAATGGCCCACTTTGTTCCACTGCCCGGGTTACCCTCTGCTCCACAGCTGGCCCAGCATTTTTTCCACCACATTTTTCGGTTGCACGGTCTTCCGTTGCATATCGTCTCGGATAGGGGGGTCCAGTTTGTGTCGAGATTCTGGCGGCTCTATTTGGGCAGTTGCAGATTCAGCTAGACTTCTCGTCTGCATACCACCCTCAGACTAATGGGCAGGTAGAGAGGGTTAATCAAGTGTTAGGTACCTACCTACGACATTTTGTTTCCGCCTGTCAGGATAATTGGTCCGACCTCCTCCCCTGGGCGGAATTCTCTTCTAATTCTCTAGTCTCAAAATCAGCTGGGGTCTCCCCCTTTTTTGTGGTGTTTGGGCTACATCCCCACCCGCCCCTCCCCCTGGCTACTTCGTGTCATGTTCCTGCCATGGATACCCAAGTGCGTGACATTAAGGCACTCTGGCAAACCATGCGACAGGCCCTTCTACGGGCCTCCGCTCACACCAAAATCCAAGCCGATAGGTACCGTAGACCTCCGCCCCTATTTAAGCCAGGTGATAGAGTTTAGTTGTCCGCCAAATACATCCGCTTCAAGGTGCCCACTTATAAGTTAGGCCCTAAGTATTTGGGCCATTTTGTTGTACTTCGGCAACTAAACCCGGTGTCCTACAAGCTCCGCTTAACTCCTACTCTGCGTATCCCAAACAGCTTCCTCAAGCCTGTGGTGCTGAATCGCTTCTCCCGTAGATCTGTCTCGCCTTCTCCGGTGGCCAACGCTGATAACATCTTTGAGGTCAAGGAGGTGCTGGCGGAGAAGACAGTGAGGGGGAAGCGGTTCTTTCTTATTGACTGGAAGGGGTTCGGGTCGGAGGAGCGTTCGTGGGAACCTGAGGGCAACCTGTCACCTGACCTTATCTCCAAGTTCCGTAAGAAGAGGGGGAGACCTAAGGGGGGGTACTGTCATGGGGGCTGGCGCGGGTGCCGCAGTGCCCCACGGCCCCCCCCCTGCCCGCAGGGGGTCCGGCGCGGATGCCGCGGCTCCCCGCGACCGTCCCCCTGCTACCCAGTCCCTGGCGCCGGCTCACTTACCAGTCCATGCTCCTGTGAACGCTGCTCCTGCCTGTCCCGGCCGCCGCCCGCGTACCCGCTGCTTAGGGTGCACGAGATGGCTGGTCTGGATTTAAAGGGCCAGCGCACCGTTAATTAGTTATTGACGGCTCTGGTCCTATATAAGGAATACGCCCCCAGCACTCTCTGCCAGTTTGTTGGTGTGCGTACCTTGTCTTGAGAGTGTTGGAAGTCCTGTCTGATTACCCGTGTACCAGTCCATTCCGCTACGTTTCCTGACCTTGCCTGTTTGCCGCCTGCCCTGACCTTCTGCCTGTCTCTGACCACGAACCTCTGCCGCCTGTCCTGACCTCCTGCCTGTTCCCGACTACCCTTTGGATTACAGCTCTGTACCACGCATTACCCTGGCCGCCATCGCAAACAAGGGGTAGCGACCTGGTAGCCTCACACCGCAGCAAGTTCATCCCGCTTTGCGGCGGGCTCGGGTGAATACCAGGGGCTACTTAGACTCCGCTCCCTGGCGTGGCTTAACTATCATCGCTTGCAGTGGTCCAGCGAATCCACCAAACCATTACAACATGGAGTATGAATCAAAAAAATCATTTTTATTAGGTGTAAAACATTATCTGAAAAAGAGCTCAAACCTAAAAAAATACATAAATAAAATCACTAACAAAAAATCAATAAGGGCGCAACATCAGGAATAGCGATGTAGAAAATTGCCGGGAAATATAGTAATTCTAATTCTGTAAACTCTTCTCATTAGTCGGCATAAACCAGCCAATCAGAATAGGAGCGAAGTGACCCATTATAACCTATGGAGTAGTAATGCCCAATCAACTAGAAAGGCGGGACAGTTCAAAAATTACAGTAAAAAAAGGCAGAAAGAGCTGATTGGTTGAGCTAGCAGGGGCTTGGCTATCCTGGCCCAATCAGAGCGCGAGTACTTTGTCCCATTGTAGTCCTATGGAGAGTTTGGGGGCACGACATCTCAGCGCCGTGCGGCATGGAAAGTATTATAAAAATAAAATCGTTTTTATTAAGTGTAAAACATTCTCTCTAAAAGACCTAAAACCTTCTATAAACATACATAAATAAAATCACTGACAACGCGTTTGTCGCCGTGACCGGCGCAACATCAGGAATTGCGATGTAGAAAATTGCCGGGAAATACAGTAATTCAAATTCTGTAAGCGCTTCTCATTGGTCGGCATAAACCAGCCAATCAGAATAGGAGCGACAGTGAACCATTATAACCTATGGAGTAGTATTGACCAATCAAATAAAAAGGCGGGACAGTTCAAAATACAGTAAAAAAAGGCAGAAAGAGCTGATTGGTTGGTTGAGCTAGCGGGGGCTTGGCTATCCCGGCCAATCAGAGTGCAAGCTACTTTGTTCCATTGTAGTCTATGGACAGATCGGGGCAATGAAATCTCGGCTCTCAGCTCCGTGAGACATGGAGTATGATTAAAAAAATCGTTTTTATTAGGTGTAAAATATTATCTTTAAAAGAGCTAAAACCTTCTAAAAACAGACATCACTCAAATCCCTAACAACGCGTTTGTCGCCGTCACTGGCGCAACATCAGGAATTGGAATATTGAAAACTGCCGGGAAATACAGTAATTCAAATGCTGTAAGCTCTTCACATTGGTCGGCAAAAACCATCCAATCAGAATAGGAGCGACAGTGAACCATTATAACCTGTGGAGTAGTATTGACCAATCAAATGAAATGGAGGGACAGTTAAAAATACAGAAAAAAGGGCAGAAAAGGAGCTGATTGGTTAAAGACCAGGCAGCAGATATGAATCCACCCAATCATATGTAGTGCATTATTTTGAGGGGAAAGCAAGAAGGGCGCGATAGAAGGACGCCCTAAAAGTTAATTACTGTCTATGGGAAATATTTTTGTACTGTGTTTGGGTTGGGGGGAAGAGGGGCTTGTGCTGCTTAGCATCAGCGGGTGAGCTACTTTTTCTATAGAGTTCTATGGGGAAAAGAAATGCAGAGCGAGCTCTGTTTGTGATTGCCTAAGTTAAAAGAGGCGCGGTTATTTGGGCCAATAGGAGAGCGAGCGACGCTTTTATGGGTTTTCTAATGCAATCCTAAAAAAAATGTACTTTGCCCAAAACAAATGATAAGACTCACGAAGTTGTACCGATCTCTATATTAAATGAACAATAATATGGGGGTAACGAAAATAAACAAATAAAAATGAATTCAATGAATTCATTTCTATTTCTTTATTTTCGTTAGCCCCATATTACTGATCATTGGCTAATGAAATAGAGATCGGTACAACTTCGTGAGTTTTATCATTTGATTTTAGGCATGTACAGTTTTATTATAGATTGCATTAGAAAACCCATAAGTGCGTCGCTCGCTCTCCCATTGGCCCAAATAACCGCTCCTCTTTTAACTTAGCCAATCACAAACAGAGCTCGCTCTGCATTTCTTTTCCCCATAGAACTCTATGAGATAAGTAGCTCACCTTCTGATTGGCTAAGCAGCACGAGCCCCTCTTTCCCCCAACCAATCACAGTAATAGAATATTTCCCATAGACAGTAATAACTTTTAGGGCGCCCTTCTATTGCGCCCTTCTTGCTCCACTCATAATAGACGCACTACATATCATTGGTGGATTCATATCTGCCGCCTGGTCTCAACCAATCAGCTCTTTTCTGCCTTTTTTACTGTATTTTGAACTGTCCCACCTTTTCATTTGATTGGTCAACACTACTCCATAGGTTATAATGGTTCACTGTCGCTCCTATTCTGATTGGTTGGTTTCTGCCAACCAATGAGAAGCGCTTACACAATTTGAATTACTGTATTTCCCGGCAATTTACAATATCCCAATTCCTGATGTAGCGCCGGTCTCGGCGACAAACGCGTTGTTAGGGATTTTATTTATGTATGTTTATAGAAGGTTTAAGCTTTTACAGATAATGTTTTACACTTAATAAAACAATTTATTTACTAATACTCCATGCCTCACAGCGCTGAGATTTCAGTTCCCCCATCTCTCCATAAACTACACTGGGACAAAGTAGCTCGCACTCTGATTGGCCGGGATAGCCAAGCCCCCGCTAGTTCAAACAATCAGCTCTTTTCTGCATTTTTTACTGTCCCGGCTTTTCATTTTATTGGTCAATACTTCTCCATAGGTTATAATGGGTCACTGTCACTCCTATTCTGAAATTTGGGTGGTTTATGCCGACCAATGAGAGCGCTTACAGAATTTGAATTACTGTACTTCCCGGCAATTTCTATATCCGCTATTCCTGATGTAGCGCCGGTGACGGTGACAAACACGTTGTTAGTGATTTGATTTCTGTATGTTTTTAGAAGGTTTGAGCTCTTTTTCAGATGTTTTACGCCTAATAAAAATGAGTTTTTGAATCATGCTCCATGTCTCACGGAGCTGAGAGCTGTGTACTGTTGTAACAGTCGACCTAGAGCACATTTTGCCCCATTCCATTACGTTCTCGCTTCACTTCGCCTCCTCCTCCGTAGACCACATTTAACTAGGTCTGCCTGTCGGAGCTGCAATGCGCCTCACTTTGTCGACCGGCATTCATGCATGCCTCGGACTATTCGAAAGTGCCGCGTCCCGCCCCAGAACGCCCACACCGCACCCATTGCACGCCCCTTCATGTTAGGCGCATCCGAAAGTGGCAAAGCTTGCGCCTAACATCGCATCACTGCGTTCGACAGGGGATTCGAATCGGTTAGCCGCTGTTTTCGCCAGATCTCCCGATCATACATGTCGCCCAAGGTCTCTAACATCTATCAATTATGTGGTGGAGTGGAAGAGGATTCCAATGACTGCAACTAGTGAAGCTCTAGTGAACTCTATGTCCAACAGAGTTAAGGCAGTGCTGGAAAATAACGGTGACCAGACAAAATATTGACACTTTGGGCACAATTTGACCATTTCCACTAAGGGGTGTACTCACTTTTGTTTCCAGCGGTTTAGACATTGATGGCTGTGTGTTGAGTTATTTTGAGGGCACACCAAATCTACACTGTCATACAAGCTGTACACTGACTACTTTACATTGTATCAAAGTGACATATCTTCTTTGTCATCCCATGAAAAGATAAGCCCACTACAACAAGGGAGTCGTTCAGGTAATTTACTAATGATATATGGAGCCGTGTCCAAAAGTATAATACTAGTGTAGCATGTGCTGTTTACATAGGTTTAACTATAGCCATGGCAGCTGCAATGGGGCCCAGAGGTTGAGAGTCTCAGGTGCCAAACCATTGAACCTTTTTATAAAGAATAGCGAAGTTTGTGTTTTTTTCTATCTGACAGTTCTACGTTGGTTTTCTCATACATGGCAGTATTATTTATACTTTAAAGCTACTTATGTTGCTGCTTCTGTTTTCTGTCATTAGCTTTTGGAGGCACAATCTCATTTTGCTAAGGGGCCTTATAAATTCTAGTTACACCCCTGGCTGTATTCCTTTATACAGCCCATGCTTTAAGAATCAAGAGTATAGATTTAGGGAGCACAGAAGTTGCAGTCACATCTGGACTCTGTCACATAGGATGACACCAATATTATAATTGCCACATGGTAGATGAGAGCTTTACTATGCAGTGGTGCTAGAGAGCTTGTGAACAAAAACAAAAGTCAACGATCTGAGACCTGCTCATTTGTTTATTAAGGAAAATTATCTAATGCCAGACATCTGTAAGTGACAAAGACTTGTGAGCCTTATGGCTGGGTTATCACATTGTGTTACTGCATGCGTTTTTCTTGAATACAGGCGGCTTTGTAATTAACTTCTGTACTTTACACTGAAGTTAATTACAAAACCTTCTGCATTCAACAAAAATGCATGCATTAATACGACATGAAAACCCAGCTTTGGGAATAGAAGATAAATTAAAGGTGAAATTAGAGTCCGATGTTTTTGTTCATTGAATGACAACCAGGTGTGAGTTGGCGACCTGTTACATTTAGGGTGCTTTCACACAGTGTGTTTTTTGGTGTGTGCGTACAGAAAAGCATGATGTGAAAGCACCCTTAAAGAACAGGGATCTATCAAAAATCTGATGTTTGCAAAACATGTTCATGAAAGTGTATCATGGCATAAACAGAACATATTTCTGAGGACCTCAGAAGAAGAGTTGTTGATGCTCATCAGACCGGAAAAGGTTATAATAGCATCTTCAGCATTTCACAGTAAAATTATGTATACATGGAGGAAATACAAGACCATTATTACCCACCCCAAGAGTGGTTGACCAACAAAAATCACACCAGAAGCACATCATATAATAATCTATAAGATCACAAAAGAACCCATTGCAATCTCTAAGCAACTAAAAAATTTTCTTACAGTTGCTAGTTTTAATGTGTGAGTCCATCATCAGGGCGAAACTGAACTACAATGGTGTACATGGCAGAATTGCAAGGAGGAAGTCGCTGATCTTCAAAAAGAAAATTTGCCAAAGATCAACTGGACAAGCCTGAAGGCTATTAAATTAATGTCTTGTGGACGGATGTTTGGACATTGGAAAATATTGATTTCCAGCATAAAAACCTTAAACCATTTTTGAAACAAGGTGGATTATCATCATGGTTTGGGCATGTTCTGCTAAATCCAAATGGGTTGCTATCATTGATGGAACAAGTTCTAAATCATATCAGCAAATTCAAGAGGAAAATGTCAGGACATCTGTCTGTGAGCTGAATTTGAAAAGAATGTGGGTCATTAAGCAAGACAATGACCCTAAGGCTATGTTCACACGGCTTATTTGCGGGGTGTAATTTAGGGATAAGGACTATGGGAATTGACCAAACACTTTTTGACTTCTTTATAACCCCAAAAGACAACATCTTTTGTACCTCATCTGAGATGGCCTGCATCTGAGCTTCTGATACGCAATACGGCCTCAAACCTTTTGACCGAGGTCCGTCACTATGTCATGCTCAACGGCATTAATTTGACCTGGTAATTATGAGAAAGTCTCTATTTTTCTGTAAAAATTCCTTGACCTCTTTTATCTGGACTACCAACAAAGACTTTGATATATGGACCTCTGGTAACTATTTTCTACATACTTTCTTAGGCCCACTTATTGCTGTGAGAACCTCTCGGTCCTGCCAAGGTTTCAGTAAACTTACATGGTAAATTTCTTTTCCCTTACTGGTATACCTTGTAGCTTACCTTGCTTACTTTCTCACGGACCTCATAGTGAACTTGCATTTTAGCAAAAAACTTGCTGTCTACACTTGGTACTAATACCAATAAACAGTTCAATGTATGAAAGGACCTGACAATTGCAGACCTATTGTAAACTCTGGGCTGTGCTTCCTGAGCCTGCTTCATATGTCCCTTTACAAATGGCATTACCACCATAATCCTGTGCTGCATATCCACTGCATATCCTGTTCCCTTTAGCCATGTCTAACAGCCATGTCTAATAGACCTCTAGGATGTCTACCATATAGCAGCTCAAATCCAGTTGATGCCTATGGAACCTCCCATATGGAGAACAACACAAGTATGACAACAGACAGTTCCAGTGTTTCCCATCCTTGTCAACTACCTTTTTAAGCATCTCCTTCAGAGTTCAATTGAACTGTTCCACCAGACTTTCCATCTGGGGATGGTACACTGGTGTACACAACTGTATAATGCTTAAGAGGTGACAAAGCTCCTTGTTAAATTTCAACATAAAGGGGGTCCCCTGGTCCTTCAGAATTTCCTTAAGGATGCCTGTTCTTGTAAACATTTGAAAAAGTTCTCTGGCAATCATCTTAGACAAAGTGTTACTGAGTGGGATGGCTTCTGGATAACAGGTGACATAATCCAACACTACCAAAATGTGCTGGTGGCCCCTAGCAGACTTAGAAAATGCAGTCGTGGGACGTTGACTTGATACTCTGGACAAGACTGGCAGAAGACCTCTATGGCTCTATAAATCCCTGTCCAACAACATTTAGCTCGATACGTTCTTTGGTTTTCTCTACCCCAAGGTGCGCACATAGCACATGAAAATGGCCCAGCTCCAATACTGAGGGAATATGTGTGTGTGGCACAACCAGTTGCTCTACTACCTCAGCCGGGGTCTTTTTTTTTAACCTTTAGAGTAGGTCATTCTGAACCGCAAAATAGGGATACACCAACTCAATGCCCGGGTCTTGGGCGACACCATTGATACACTTAACACTTTTCCAGGCACTCGCTAAGCTAGGGTTCCTTAATTGCTCAATACCAAAGTTTTCCCTGGCAATTTGCAAATTTGAAAATTCAATCTTGGGTCCCCCCCAGCCAGGACCTCCAAAGTAAAATCACCCGCTTCCCTTGGTAGGAGTGTCACAGGATCACACACATTAGACATATTTTGTGCTTCCTCACCCACCCTGCTCTGCTTATTTTCCCACATATTTCAGAACAGTGGAAAATCATGATAACAATAACCTGGTGCGTAAGTTCTTTAACCACACTCACATCATGGCTCACTGACCCACAGGACGTCTCCACAGTGACAATAGCCCTGTGATAGTCCTTAATGTCTCATGTATGCATATTACCCACAAACAATGGGTCTGGATCTTAGCAGCATTGACCAGATTGGCATGGACTAAAGTCACCAGACTCCCAGAGTCCATGAGAGCCATTACAGGATGGTCTTCCTGTAATGAAGAGCAACACTAACTATATGTAATACATGACAATACTTTTCACTAAAACTTACTTTTTATCATTATTTTTTTTTCCTGAAATTTGTAATTGAAATGTTCTTTCTTATCCTTTAACTACAACAGCTGGAATATTAATATTAGTCAATATTTGCATTGAAACATGATCCATTTATACTACATTTCTCTTGTATTGAAGACAAAGCATGATCAGATGAATCACTAAAAGGGAAGACATCTGCTTCTTGAATAATTTAACTCACAATGTTGTTTTGTTTGTTGTTATGACATGTAGAGGGACCATAGGAATGCCACTGAACAAAGTGATGTCATACCAATGTAATCGTCCTCATATACTTACAGAAGAGAGGTAATACACATTCCTTTACCTCAGGAACTTTCAATGCTGTTAGACTATCAGTCTTCAATCATAATGACTTCCCATGCCATTTTGGTGACATTGCACTAAATATTTTTGTTTACTCTATTATGTTTTAATTAGTAGATGCATGGTATAAAGCTGGCTGTCGTGTACACAGTTTTCCTTAGGAGTTTAACAAGTTACCATGGGAAGCATATTAGAGGGGATTGCCTGTGACAATTTCCATTTTCACAGCCTAACGCTAAAAAAAATTGTGAATCACCTGTGGGGTCAATATACTCACTGCACCCCTGGATATATTCCTTAAGGGGTGTAGTATCCAATATGGGGTCTTTTAGGAGTGTTTATTAAGTTTTAGCACCTCAGGATGTCCGCAAACCTGTAATGGCACCTAAATAAAATCACAATGAAAATGGGACCCCAAAGTCCAGTAAGTGCTCTATCTATTCTGAGGCTTGTGATTGAGTCAAATAGAGTTCAAGGGCCACATATGGGATATCTCTTAAAATGCAAAAATTGTGGGAATCGATGTTGAGTTGCATTGTCCTGGTCACATCTACCGTTTTCCAGTGAATAATGGATACAAATTCAAAATCTGGGAAAAAAGTGAAATTTTGAAATTTCACCTCCACTAATGGGAAAATAAACTTACTAAATACTGTTTTGAATACTATAAGGGGTGCAGTTTCATAGACGGAGTATCTAACATACAGGCCCCTTAAAGCCACATCAGAACTGGACTGGTCCTTAAAAACATCTATGTTGCAAATTTGAAAATATAAAAAATTACTACAAAATTTCTAAGCCCCCTAATGTCCTAAAAATATTAAAGACATTTAAAAA